>JAECMU010111070.1:0-17990 GCA_016106625.1 Dracogyra subfuscus
TCAGTATGAAGGAATTTTGGCACAATTTTTGAACGGTCGGCCAAAAGAAAAAAGGATACAGAGCTAATATAGTTTTGGAGTTTATTAGATGGAGAGTAGCTCGTTAATTAAACATCATTGCTGCTGTGGTGCCTCCTGTTGTTGTTTGTCCTCCTTTTCCGTGTCACCAAGTACATTACCAGCAGCAGGTTATCTAGTATGAAAACTGTTAGCAATTTTATACAGATCCATTTTCCATTATCATATCACAAATGCATTCTTTAATGTCTCTTTGATTGGCTACACACAAAAACAACACAGCATATTGTAATGATCTATTTGATTGTTTGACAAACTCAGCACTTACATGAAGAGACGTCATCCCCTGGGAATTTGTAACATTTGTTTCTGTCTGTATTGTGTCTCTCAAGGACAGTGTTTTTACTGCCCATCCGAATGAGTTGGCCATTCATTTCTCAGACTATTAAAACACTATCAGATCCTCTGCCCCACCATAACACAAACAGGCTGTATGGGCACAGGGAACCAATTCTTCCATCCTCCATGATTAGTGGTGATAAATCTCAGAGTTACATTAGCCATCAAGTCATGGTCATTATCTGGTCATGTGGGCCGGCTGGTCATAAAAATGTCTTCCATTGTTCCGTTATCTCAAATATTCTTAATAGTTGTATCCTTGGAGGATGGCCGTAGGCATTGGGATTTGGCCGTAATGAATAGAGTGTGGTTTTTGGCAATCCTTTTAATAATACATTACTGTCGTCATGTGTATGTATTTGTGAAGAAGGTCAAATAAACATGGAAAACGTGTGCCGAATCCATTTGTTTTTCAAAAGCAATAAAATAGGTTTCAGTCAGTAATGCTTGGTATTTATTTTGACATTTGATACATATTAACACAAATGTTCACATTGTAAAACAGAAATCTAGTTTTATCACCTCAGAAATATGTATTTTTGGAGTAGAGGATGTTGTTTATTTTGGGGTATTTTTTTTAAATATTTTTTTTTTTTTTTATCCTAGTGTCATCTTTACTTTCTCTCCTTTCAGTTTCTTCATTTCATTTTTTGCTAATCTGGCAGCTTCTTCAGTCTTTCCACTTCTTTTTTTCTGGTCACCTCGACATCCCAGTCCTTGTCTTCACAACCATGACAGACACATGTCTCATGCGGTGGTCATCCATGCCACACCTGCCATTTTCCACATCAGATCTCACCATGAGCTTAGTCTGAGCACTGAGGTAGTGTTAAGTGGCCACATCTGATGGTATTTAATAAGCACTTGCAACCACCCACTACACCTCCTGTACACCTCCTGTTCCAACAGCTAGTGCTAACCGTTGAGGCATCTCTAACCAACGAGTCCTTCCAGCTCTATATAACTACTACCTTGTACCACATGTAATTATTCCCCTTCCCAACGCGTGGGTGTGTGGCTCTGTTTAAACAATACCGCTGGTGTCATCTTCTCCTGTGACACTTGTTCCCTGTGTTTACCTTTTGTGTAATTAGCATCACAGATGAGAATCCTTCTCCTCCAACTACCCGGGGTGGGGTCCATGTTAAACTACAGCTCCCCCTGCTGGCTAGAACAACATTACATCACCATCATTGTCATCACCCATCTTGATGGTCATTGTGACCGCCATGTCTGGTGTAAGGGTGTGGCTGGGTGTGGTATGTCCTAAGTGAGTCAGTCCATTTATCCATTGAAATGATGATTATATGTGCATGACCAGTTTATTAAGTCGGTCCAAATTTGACATGATAATGGAAGTTTAAGACATTTTTATTGAATGACATCTTGGCATATTGTTTAATCATTATGATTCCCAGGAATGGTTTAGTACTTTATGTACTATTTGGTCAGTTCAAATTTGATATGTTATTGAAAGTGAAATAAGTTTTTATCGAATGACATCTTGGCATATTGTTTAATAATTTTGATTCTTAGGAAGGGTTTGGTACTTCGTGTACAGTACGCATTTAACACATTGTATTTACGGTTATATGGCATCAGACATATGGTTAAGGACCACATAGATTTTGAGAGGAAACCTGCTGTCACCACTTCATGGGCTACTCTTTCCGATTGGCAGCAAGTGATCTTTTATTTGCGCTTCCCACAGACAGGATAGCACAAACCATGGCCTTTGTTGAACCAGTTATGGATCACTGGTCGGTGTAAGTGGTTTACACCTACCCATTGAGCCATGCGGAGCACTCACTCAGGGTTTGGAGTCAGTATCTGGATTAAAAATTCCATGCCTCGACTGGGATTTGAACCCAGTACTTACCAGCCTGTATACCGCTGGTCTAACCACTACATCACCGAGGCCGGTCAAATTAAATGGGATGCATATACAAGTCCTGTTTTCCCTTAAACAGAGGTGTTTAAGCATTGTAAATAAGCATAGTTACCTGTGTGTGCGACAATAACACACTGTGTAATTTTAGCCCTGTGTGCTTTTTTATTGATTCAAATCAAAATTTCCCTGCATATTAATTAAGTCCAACCTGAAGGTACAAATAAATCAGGTGTTTAAAACTTCAAACAGCAATATACCAGCACCATGAAATCGTGAGCTATGAATCAGTTCAAATCTTTCCTTCATTTGTGTTATTCTTGTCACTATACGGCCACAGAATAAAGTGGAAACTTAACATAACCAGCAGATAAAATTTATTTTCGTCTCAAGACAAATTGTCATGTCAAATATTTTGAGCAAATATGACAATCAAGTTATGAATCAATGTGCTGGGGGACGACCCTGTTACATAGACCCTCTTGTCAGGTACACGCGTTCTCAAGTTTAACTTTATGGCCGGTTTCTGTATGACTCTATATGGCCGCCTTTGATGTCTCTGAAAGACATAAATTATTCTCTTATGTGTTATTTATTAAGATGAGATGTGGGATGTTGTGCATGCCAAATTAGTTAATGCATCCAGATTTAATCTGATATCAGAAAAACTATAATATATTTATTTAATGACATCTCGACATCATTTGATCAAGAAGTCATTAGGTGTGAAGTATGTTTTAATTGTGACACTTGTTTTAGAATTTAAGGAAAGAAACCTAGTGGGAGCTACTCATAGGTTACCCCTTTTGTTATCAAGGGATGTTTTATAAGCATTTTCACACATATAGGACAGTAAATACTACAGTGTTCGATGCCCTATGCACGGAGCAATGGTTAGATTAAAAAATATCCGAATGGGTGTACCAAGAAGTATAGATACCACTCTAACCAATGGACTATATTAAAGTAAAGTTTTTTTATTTAACACATTTATAGAGCACACTGAATTTTTTTATCTTATTGTGGGCTATTGGACATCAAACATATGGTCATTCTGACATTGTTTTTTAGAAGAAACCTGCTGTCACCACATGGC
The DNA here is from genome assembly GCA_016106625.1 of Dracogyra subfuscus. Taxonomy (NCBI): domain Eukaryota; kingdom Metazoa; phylum Mollusca; class Gastropoda; order Neomphalida; family Peltospiridae; genus Dracogyra; species Dracogyra subfuscus. The sequence goes on from JAECMU010111070.1 coordinate 3,402, forward strand.
CTTTGTTGTACCCGTCATAGATCACTGGTCGGTGCAAGTGGTTTACACCTACCCATTGAGCCTTGCAGAGCACTTACTCAGGGTTTGGAGTCGGTATCTGGATTAAAAATCCCATGCCTGGACTGGGATCCGAACCCAAAACAAATCATATGTCAAAGTATGAATATATAAATAAAATCATAATTAATTATCGATGAGATTATTTTTCTTTGTACATTGACTTTGATATAAAAAATCATGGTATATGTGTGCTATCTTGTCTGTGAGATGGTGCATATAAAAGATCCCTTGCTGTTAATGGCAAAATGTAGCGGGTTTTCTCTCATGCCAAATTACTAAATGTTTGATGTCCAATGATTAATAAATCATTGTGCTCTAGTTTTGTTATTAAATAAAACTAACTTTTACTCTTTGTACCACATGCAACCACTCTCTCTAACCATTGGACTAAATTGATTAAAAAAAAAAAAGATCATGTGTTGAAGTAAAATTATATAAATAAAATCATAATTAATTATGGATGATGATGGGGTTTTTTCTTGGATTGATGATTAAGCACACTGATTATGTAATTTAAATCATAATTAATTATGGATGGAGAATTTATTAGTTTTGTGGGTTTTTGTCTTCTGACACATTTTTGTCTTCTTTAAATGCACAAAACTGGGTTAATGATTGAGCCCACTGTCAATGAAAACACATTAGAAGTAAAGTAGCCCCAATGCTAATTGATGAGCCAGTTAATAGGAAATCACGGCAGGTTTAGAGAAACAAAGCTCATTGTAGAGGCCTGCACGCACACGGTCAGCGAAAGAAGTGACAAATTGGCTTTTAATCGGGATGTGTCTGCGCTATTCTTAGAATCTCGAGATATTTTCACAAGATTACTTTTCAAGACCGAACACTCAACAGACTTGTCATGCGCAAAGACGATGTTTCAAATAAAATAAATTCAATGTCAGTCCCCATTCAGAGGGTGATCATCCATGAACTTCCATCTGCTACATTGATTAAATCGCCTGTGTTATCTCCCTTGAATTATCTCCCCTGATACCAGGGTCAAACTGAAGGCCCCGTCATGAATTAGGAAAGGTTAGGACAATGCACATTTCATTTTTGACGTCTTTTAATGACAATGACATCTTAAATTCTAATTTATAAATGGAATTAATTTAACAGGAAAAAGATATAGAGATTTTATGTTTTTTCAACCTTTCAGAAAATTGCTTTAGAAATGTTAAATCTATTTAGTCCGCTGTGAGACCTTTTAAGTTGAAACAAAACATTGCTCCCTGTAGAATTTTCATCCACACATCCAAAATGACTGACTGCAGTGTGTTACACGCTTGAAAGAAAGAAAGAAAGAAAGAAAGAAATGTTTTATTTAAAAACACATTCAACACATTTTATTTATGGTTATATGGTGTCAGACATATGGTTAAGGACCACACAGATTTTGAGAGGAAACCCGCTGTCGCCACTTCATGGGCTACTCTTTCCGATTAGCAGCAAGGTATCTTTTATTTGCGCTTCCCACAGACAGGATAGCACAAACCATGATCTTTGTTGGATCAGTTATGGATCACTGGTCAGTGTAAGTGGTTTACACCTACCCATTGAGCCTTGTGGAGCACTCACTCAGGGTTTGGAGTTAGTATCTCGATTAAAAATCCCATGCCTCGACTGGGATCCGAACCCAGTACCTACCAGCCTGTAGACCGATGGCCTAACTACGACACTCCGAGGCCAGTATATACGCTTGAATAACTCCTGGTGTTATTATTATTTTCTTGTTCTGCATTTTTAAACAAGAAGTTTGTGTCTCAGTCAAAAAAATGATTACCTCAGTGAGCAAGCTTGATTATGAGTTTGGTGTCTAAAGCATTGACACAATCAGAACATCTTAATGTTTTAATTCATCAGGAGGGTATAAAAGAATATCTATGGCAAATGCCAGAGTGGTTATTTTTATCCTATCCAACTTTTTTTATCAGCATATACTGTCCATAATTTCTTTCTTCTCCATTTGATCCTTCCATCCATTTATCCATCCATCCATCCATCCATCCATCCATCCATCCATCCATCCATCCATCCATCCATCCATCCATCCACCCATCCACCCATCTTCTGTCTGTCTGTCTGTATGTCCGTCCGTCCGTCCGCCTGTCCGTCCGTCCGTCCATCCGTCCGTCCGTCCGTCTATTCAACCATATAATCTACCAACTAACCAGCCATCCAGGAATCCTATCACCCTGAGATAACCAGTTTCCATTCACAACAAATAAAATATTAAAGACAGTTTTGATAAGCCAGTGAAAAAAAACAATAACCACAACCTTCATCTAAACAACAGCTCGTTGACATTCTGTAATCGTGAAACAACAAACACCTCATGTGTATGAAATCAGCAGGTGTGTTTTTCCCCCCTGCCTGCGATTTGATTCCTAAACAGGTGGGTGGCTGTGTAACATGGGCGTCGCTCTGCCATTAATATTTACGAATGCAGTCCATACTGCTTATTAACTCTGGGTAGGTCTTTATCAGCTCGGATGCACAGGTTCATGAAGGGCCTGCGCGTAGGTCTGGAGGCATGTCTCTTATGTAAGGCTATTGTTCTTCCATTGGCTGAGTCTCGCTGTCCATGTGGAGACAATAGTCATTGTGATTATAGTGGTGGACAGAAAGATTAAGTATACTGGGCGGGGATAATGCAGTGGTGGAAGAAATTACGTGTTTAAAATGGCTGGTTGTTCCGAAAGGGGGTGGACAGGCCTGATTATTGAGTGCATGGTGAAGTGGTTGGACCCAACAACGGGTTTAATGAGGGTTAAACAAGCAACATCAGGTGCCATAGTGATGTGGGTGGCTGTTGTTATTAGTTTGGCATAACACATGAAATAAGCATACAGTTGTAGTAAAATTTAAGAGTATTTTGATTATAATATGTATACATTATACATTGTACATCAGATTCCCAATAAAGTTGTAACATGTGGATTTTTTTTTACCCCTACTGGTCCAACTGGAGAGGACTATACATTTTGTCTCTGTCCTCCTGTCTGTCTGTCTGTCCACCTGTCCATCTGTCCATCTGTACATATGTTCATCTGTCCCACATATAGTTTTCTGGACCTATTTCCCACAATGCTTCAAAATATTGAGCTGAAAATTTGTGCATAGTTTCATCAAAGATATCATGTACTGTTACAGATCAAGTTTGAATTCCATGGTGATTTGTATCAATTTTTGGCAGAGTTATGGTTCTTGAACTTAAAGAGATATGAAAATGTGTTGGACCTGCATGGTAGGGGACATAGATTGCTTTAGCAGTACCCTCAGAATACTTGTTATTCATGATTAATTAGAAGATAATTGTTTCTGGTGGTGTTTTGTCTGTTTGTTGTTGTTGGGGGGTTTTGGGAGGTGGGGGGGGTTATGTTTTTTTCTTCATGAAGAAAGATATATGTTTTCACATGCAGATTTGACATAACACATTGTACTTGTCAATTTTTAACGGACATATTTATCCATATTGTAGCTGAAAATGAAGATGTGAAAAGAAATATTACTCCCTTTGTTAAGTATACATGTAGTTATTATATAGGTTCAATCTGTATTGAAGTTAGTATGTTACCGTTAACATTTGACAGCTGTCAAATTACATAGTAACCTCCTATTCTGTGAATATTACATTTATATGGCAGGAGCAGGACTAGATTAATGATGTATTATATGAGCACTTGTATATGATATGACCCATAATAATGTTATGGGCTATTAAAAGACACTTTTGGTGCCTGTAACCGAATATCTGGACCGTAGCATTTCACTTGTAAATTGCTTGAAGTCTTTATCCAAAAATTAATACAGTGTATGACACTGATTTTGCAATTTCAGTTGTTTATTGTGGTTTTAATGGCTAAAAAAATTTGGAATGTCATCTTTTATTATTGAAGTAGAATGGGGAATTTTGGGATAGTAATGTCATGTGTAAATTGTTTGAAGTCTTTTTGCAAAGATTAATACAGTATATGAAACTGATTTTGGGATGTCAACCCAGTACTACCATTTCCATTTCAACTTATTAAAGTTCAAGCATGCTGTCCTGGGCACACACCTCAGCTATCTGGGATGTGTGTCCAGGACAGTGGGTTAGTTGTTAGTCAGTTAGTGGTTAATGAGAGAGAAGTGGGTGTAGTGGCCTTACACCTACCCATTGAGTCCTTAAGAACTCGCTCTGGATTGCAGCCGGTGATTTTAAAACTTTTAAAAATACATTTTTGTTTAAAACAGGATATTCCTCCTTATTTATTCTTTCTCCATGGTGGTGTATATATATAGGTACTTTTTAATCTTTATGTCAGCCATAACATGAGCACCGTATGTACTCACTACTTTAATTATGATCTCATAAAAACAAAAATAGATGCAGGACATGGAAGCCATAAAATGCAGACAGGTGAATTGCAAGCATAGCGTAGGGTGACTGATACTGTAGGGTGACTGATCTTCATACACTATCACAGATAAGCGTGTTTGATGTTTTCCTCGCTCTCATCCTGTTGTTGACTGCCATGAAACCATGTCCTTTCCTCTATCTCTCGTCATTCTGTGGAGATACAGATATTCGGGGTGTGTTGCTGTCTTCAACTGATAATGGCCCACGTTAAAGTACCCAGTTGCCTTTCTCGGCTTAGCTATTACCAATTAAAAATTAATGTCTTTGTGATTATTTGAAATGTATATTTATATACATAGTTGAATGGGAAGAACGGGAATGTTCAAAGATTATAACACCCCCAATGTACTGCTTAATCAGAAACTATCAAGTGTCACATGTGATGACACAGAATAAAGGAGTGTTGAATAATGTCCTTCTAAGGCAAGTGGCTGCGTAATACAGGTCAATTTATATTAGTACTAGTTCAAAACTAATCACACAATAGTATTAGTATTTACTTTGTGAAACTGCAGTTATATTTTTTTCTATGCTCCTATTTGGGTTAAATTTGATAGTATTTTGTGGGTGCATGTTCAGATACACAAAAACAAAACAACAACAAAACAAATTCCCACCTGCCTCTTCCATTAATGTTTTAATGCTGAGATGAAGATTGTTTAAAAAAAAAAAAATTAATTTTATTTTTGTTTAAAGATACAACTAGAACAAATTGATTTGTTAATCAACAGCTATTAGATGTCAAACATTTTGGTAATCTGACATATACTCCTAGAGAGGAAACCCGCTATATTTTTCCATTAGTAGCAAGAGTTCTTTTATATGCACCATCCTACAGACAGAATAACACATACACAGCCTTTGTTATACCAGTCGGGGTGTACTGGCTGGAACAAGAAATAGCCCATGGGGTTCATCAACGGGGATCGATCCCACACCAACTGCACATCAAGCTATTGCTCTGCCACTGGGTTACATACCACCCCTAAAACACAAATGCTGATTTGTAAAATTAAGTTTATTTGTAGATTTAGGTTAAAGTGTTACTGATAAATGAGGTAAAATAAAATTTATTTCTTTTAGACCTGTTTAAATGTCAGCTGTGCATTCCTGTCAGCATTATTGGCATTGCTAAATACTCGAGATCATTTCCCAAGCAAGAAGCAATTTAGTGTTTAAGAACTTCAAGATTATTGGTGCTAAATGAAATAAGGGAACAAAATATCACACAGTATATAGTATACTTAAAATTCCATTTATTATAAATCGATGTGGTGGTGGTGATCTTTGAAATGATTGTGGTGGTGGTTGTGGTGGTGATGATGATGATGATAACGATGATGATGATGGTAATGATGATGATGATTATTATGATGATGATAATGATGATAATGACCATGATGATGATTATGATGACTATGATGATGATTATGATGGTAATATTATTGCTGACTTGCAGAGCACCTGGTTTGTGGACATGCCTGTAAGTTATATAATATTGGTTGTTATTTCCATGAATCAATGTAATTTTAAACAGCTATTTTATTTGTTTTTCAACAATCTCACACACACAAAATTAATCATTCTGAAATATATGATTGTAATAAAATATGCAATATTATTAAATTTGTAACTTTAGACATAGCTTGAAGCCACTTTTATTAAATGGTATCCATTAATTCTAATATAGTATCTAATATAAAAAAATCGTACATAATTATCAGCCTACTCAAATGGCTTATCCACATAACACTTACCCGTAAGAATTATTTTTGTGAGATTTAATTTTACAAAATCAAATATATTTTCATAAAAAATAAGTATAATCTTATAAATTTATTTAATATATCTGATGCTAGTACTTTAACATTTTATAATATTTTAATGAAAAAACCTGCAAAAAAAAAGCTAACATTCATCCATTAAGGTTCATATATACTGGTGTATGATTTTTATCATGTGACAAGATGATAAAAAAGTTAATTGTTCGTAGTAATTTAAGACTCTTCCTATTTCAGTTTATGGCTGTATCAGTACATATATATAAGAGACTAGCCTGTATACATGTTATAAACTTATCTTGTGTATTGTGTTGTTCCAACCCTTCTAAACCAGACACCCACAAAACAAAGTAAAAAGTTTGGTTTATGAAGTGTTTGGTTTAAATAGGTTATGTTCTGTACTGATATTCAAAATGAACCATGAAACAAGTCTGGTTTTGAGGAAATTCCATTTTACAGAGTGTCCAGTTTTGAGGGGTTTCACTGTCCTAATAAATTATATTTTAAAAACTCACAAATAATAGTAGACCTAATCAAATTACATGTAACACTTATTAGTAATTATTGTTTCTGTTAAATGAATATTCATTTAAAAAAGAATGTAGATATATTTGATATCTAACACTAGGACTTCAACATTTTATAAATGTAAATGGAAAAACTTGCTTAATAACAAATAACTAACCAACCATTAAGTTTCCTATATGATGTTACAAGATGAAAAAATATTTAATTGTTCATTGTAATTTAAGTATCCTCTCTCCTACAGTTTATGTATGTATCAGTACATAACTATGAAAGTAATAGAAAACTCCATTACGCACCTTACAACTATCTTTTACAAACTTAACTTGTCTGCATGTGCTCTATTGTTCCTTTGAAATTTATATAATGTCTTCTAAACAACAAAACACAAAAAGGGAAAAATATTCTTTTTATCTTTTCTTTTTTAAATCTTTTTTTTTTTTTTTTTTTGCCTATTGGTATTACATTTCAGTAAACATTTTTGTATTAAGAAGGAATTAATTCATTTACACAGGGTCTTGGAGAGCAACCCCTGGGTGACTCAAAGATTGCGTTGCCATGACAATGAATTCTTACCTGGTTAGATCAGATAGGTAGATTACAGATAAGACTAAGTTGGTGGGAGAGTCATTGAAACGCGGCAACCGGAAGAGTGAACTCAATGTTTGTCGGCCATTCCGTCCATGGTTAGCTCACCGTCACCGTTCAGCTTGAACACACGATCACCGGTGACTAATTAGTTATAGCATGTCTAGTGGGTAGACCATATTGGCTTTATGGGTGGGTGTGGGGTGGATATTTAGTTTAGTAGGTAGGGCATTCACTTGAGGTGCTTAACTGTAGGACTGGGCCCGTGCTTATAAAACTTTTAGAGTCCAGACTCAATCTCTAATGACGTCACATGCATGCAAGGTGTATGGAGTTGCCATGACGTTACTGTCTCAGACTCTATTAGAGTCTCGAGTCTAGACTTTAAAAGTTTTATAAGCATGAGGCCTGATTGTGTTTTCCCCAATCCCAGCATGTGTCGTTAAACAAAGCAAACTTTAATTTTATTTTGACTGGTGAAGAACTCATTTGATGGGTGGTCAGTCTAGGATCGATTCTCATTAGTGGGGCTCATTGAGCTATTTCTCGTTGCAGCCAGTACACCATGACTGGTACATGTATATCAAAGGCCGTGGTATGTGCTATCCTGTCTGTGAAATGGGGCATATAAAAGATCCCTTGCTACTAATGGCAAAATGTAGTGGGTTTTCTGTTTAAGATTATTTCAGAATTACCAAATGTTTGACATCCAATAGCCGATGATTAATAAATCAATGTGCCTTTGTGGTGTTGTTAAAGCAAACTTTAATTTTAACTTTTAATTAGTTATAGCATGTTTTGTGGCAAAAATAATTTGGCCTTGAGGGGTGGCATCTAGCTTAGTGGATACAACACTCACCTGAGGTGATTGTGTTTTTTCCTCCCATCTCAATGTGCTCTAGTGATTTTGTTAAACAAAGACAACTTTAACTTTTATACTGACCTTGATGGTTTCAAATAAAAGCAGTTGGTGTTTGCATCATAGTATTGAATCACCACAGTGGACCTGATTGGGTTTTTCTCCCCATCCCAAAGTGCTCTAGTGGTGTCGTTAAACAAAGACAACTTTAACTTTTATACTGACCTTGATGGTATTTTGATTAGGTCACTGGTTTAAGTTCGGGCAGTGCTGGGTTTAAATAAAAACAGATGGCATTTGCATCATAGTACTGAACCATCTAAGTGGATTAATTTTTTTAAATAGTTTTTTTTCCTTCCCAACCCAATGTGCTTTAGTGGTGTTGTTAAACAAATCAAACTCTAACTTTACATTGACCTTGATGGTGTAGTGGTTCGGTCAATGGTTTAAGCCAAGTTCAAATTCAAAGATCAGATCCATAAAGAGTGACTGTGCAGTTCAACAGAGAGGTGGATGACTTCCGTCACACTAACAAATGTTGTGAGTAGTTCCGTCAGTGTTCGTATTATAGGGAATATTAAATCTGACGGGTGCGTAGCAAGTCTTCGGTTTAATATCACTTTTCTAGATATTAAACATGACAGCAGATTGTTGATTCAATGCGTGCACAAGTTGAAGAAATGTTTTTTATTTGATTATTTCGAAGTTAATGCAGTTTGCATGTGTTAACACTTTTTACCAATGGAGACATTCTGAGCTGTCATTACTTAAATACCATTACACATAAAAATGGTTTCATTTAATGCTGCTTTCAGATTAATTTTATGATGGGATTGGGTGATTTTTTTTTATTAAGTAGAGTAGAAAGCATTAATTTGATTGGTGTTGCCTCTTTATAATTGCAGCAAGTCTCCACACAGCTCATTGGTCAGACCTTTTGACCTCATCATATTATAATAATCTCTGTAGGATTAACCAAATGTTGCAGGTTTGATGATTCAGTTTGTCCTCAGTGAACTCTGACTTTTGAGTTAAATATTCTTCTCAATAAGAGGATGTGTTGGGTCAATATGAGCATGTGATGGGTCGAAATGGGGATCTGATGGGTCAACACAGGGATGTGATGGGTCAATATGGGGATGTGATGGGTCAAAATGAGAATCTGATGGGTCGACAAAGGGATGTGATGGGTCATAGGATTCATCCCCAAGAGTGATCCAGCTATTGGTTTATTTTGTATTCCAGTCAAAGCTCCATTATTGCTATATCAAAGGTTATGGTATGTGCTGTTCTGCTGGAAGGTTAAAAGTTAAAGTTTGTTTTGTATAATGACATCATCAGAGCACATTAATTAATTAATTAATTAATTAATTAATTATTGCATGTCTATTGGATGTCAAACATTTGGTAATTGTAACACAGTCTTAAAGGAAACCAGCTACATAAGCAGCAAAGGATATTTTATTTTGTTTGTTTGTTTTATATAATGACACCACTAGAGGACATTGATTTATTAATCAACGACTATTTGATGTCAAACACATGGTCATTTTGTCAGTCATAGAGAGCAAACCCACTACAATATTTCCATTACTAGCAAGGAATCTTTTATATGCACCATCCAACAGACCGGATAGCACATACCTTGACCTTTGATATACCAGTCATGGCGAGGATATTTTATATATATTTTTTCATAGACAGGACAGCACAGACCATGGTCTTTGATACATCAGTCATGGGATATTGGTAGGGACTAGAAAAAACCCTCAATTAGAGAATTGGTTCACTAAGGTGGTTTGATCCTATTTCTCAAGAACATTAGGTGAGCAGTCTATCTTATCTTAGCTTAATAACTGGTTTAACGTGTCCATATACCACTAGGGTTTCGAACACGCCAGCACTCTAGCCATACTAATATTCATACAAAGGCCTTAGCCTTTAATTAGAATAGACAATGGCAGTCTCATAGAAAATGGTATCTTTTTGTATAAGATCATCTGTATTATAAAAATACTATTATCCATGCAAACATCTGAACCAAAATCCTGACACCCTGTGTTGTTCTTTTGAAAAGAGTTGACAAATGGTAGCATGTTTAACACACATATTCTATTAAGAAAATGATTTGCTGCGGTATTATTGAATTAAGTTTTACATCAGTAAAAACCATATTGAAGATCACCTGAAAATGGGACAAAGAGCCGCTAAAAATAAATCTTTTGAAGTGGAATATGCCCTAAAAATATTCTTTTCTGCTTGCATTTTCTAAACAAAATAGCTTAACACAGTGTATTTCATATAAGACCATCTGTACCATAGAAATACTACTATCAATACAAAGGCCTTAGCCTTTAATTGGAATAGACATGTGGGTCTCACAGAAAATAGTATCTTTTTTATTCTGATCAATCGTAAATTAATCTTTTGTATAAGACCATCTGTACTATAAAAATACTATTATCCGTACAAAGGTCATAACCCTTAATTAGAAGAGACATGACAGTCTTGTGGAAAATAGCATCTGACATATCATCACCTGGGGTGGGCAGATTATTATTGGCCTAAATATTTTATTAAGCAAAATTGTAGAAATTGAAAAACGGATGATTCACGATGTGTTTGGTTCATTAAATATGGAGGATGGCAAGTGACAGAATTTTACAGCTGAGTGATGGATTGTGGAATGTCTGAATATGTGTGAAGATGCTCCAATTGTCTCATTGTTTTGTGATCGTTCAAAGTCGGCAAAGTGCTGGAGGAAAAATATGGCTGCCATCCCTGGAGGGTGGCCATCATGTTAATGGTTCTGTAATAATGATACAGAAGGGGAAAAACCCCAGGAGTGACCATTATTAAAGTTGTCACCTCGAAAACCAGAACTACACTCTGCGGATTATGATGTCTGATGAAATGATTCGGAGTGCTTTCGGCTTTTAAAAAATCATTTTTCTGATTAAATAAAGCTCTAAAGCCAGGACTACATTGCACAGATTATTATGTGGGATTAAATCACATAGAATGCCATGAGCACATCTCAGCTCTGTAGGGCTTCTGTTCCAACCAGGGCACCATGAATGGTATATCAAAGGCTGTGGTATGTACTACCCTGTCTGTGGGATGGTGCATATAAAAGATCCCTTGCTGCTTTTTGAAAAGAGTAGCCCATGAAGTGGCGACAGGGGTTTCCTCTATCAATATCTATATGATCCTTAACCATATGTCTGATGCCATATAACCGTAAATATAATGTCTTGAGTACGTCATTAAATAAAACATTTCTTTCTTTCTGTAGGGCTTCTGTTCCATGACTAAAGATAAATGGTTAATGGTTAGTGAAAGAGAAGTTAGTGTGTACAAACCTTAATCTAGCTGGCAAAATGGATTTCTTTTTTGGGGGCCAACATTTGGCTTAAGTCACCGAGTTATTAGCAATCGAAGTCGTCCTAATATTTTGGACCTAATTCAATTTCAAAAACAAAATCACATAACAGACGTCAAGACATCGACTTGTTTAGTGTCAAAGTTCACTTGTCACCTTGTCGGTCTGTATTTTTACTTTGACACCAGATTGGACATCAGTGCATGACACGCAATTTGCATTGGTCAGTCAAGCGTTGTTAATTCCAGGGCATAAAATTTGACTTTTTCAGACGAACGATCTGTCGTTCGTGTGGTTTTAGTGTTTGCACGAACGATTTTCTCCAGTTGTTCATATACAACTGAAAAGATTAAAGTGCAAGGGTAATCAAACGAAAATACTAAAATATAATTATTTTTGGTATGCTTGTTAGCGCCAAACAAAAATCTGAATGTTTTTTTAGTGACTTCAAAAGACAGTGCCGACTTTGTAATTGACCGCGATGTCTATTTCAAACAAATACATTATAACAATGTATCTTTCTGATACCTGCAATGCTAGGCCCTTTCTTTTATTTTTGTTTTTCATCCCAAAATAGTGATATTAGCCTAAATACGTCTTTTTGGATTTTCTGACGAACGATTACAGTTTCTGCACGAACGATCTGTCGTTCGTGCCGATATTGGTTTTGCATAACCGACAGACGAACGACAAATCGTTCGTGCCAAATTTTATGCCCTGAATTCTCAGCTATTTCTCATTCCAGCCAGTACATCATGATTGGTATATCAAAGGATGCGGTATGTCCTGTCTTGTCTGTGGGATGGCACATATAAAAGATCCCTTCTAATGACAAAATATAGCAGGTTTTATCTGTAAGACTACAGTATGATATGTCAGAATTACCAAATGTTTGACATCCAATTGTCGATGATTAATAATTCAATGTGCTCTAGTGGTATCGTTAAACAAAACAAACTTTATAATACAGAAAAGAAGGAAAGAAAAAACAAAAACAAAAACACCAAATTTATTGGCCTTATACATTTTTTTTAAACAATTTTTTTTATTTTATTCAATGTGTATTTTAGCAAAACCACGAAAATGTTAGGCTATGAAAATAAAGGATTTTACTCTACATTGTATATTACGGTGCTCTGATTATTTTGTTATGTTAAGCTACCGGTAGGTATGGCACTGTAGACCTAACTAAGCAGAAGTTGTTTATGATAGATTTAATTACAGTAAGCACTGTGGATAAAAGAACAATCTCATTTGACCTGTTTTCGGTGTGGTAATCGTGTCGTAGAATGTTGATCACCAAAGGGAAGTACGCTATAAGCGTGTGTTCTGCACCACCTATAATCTATTACAGTGATTGGATTTTATCGATTAGTTATCGAGGAGATGGTCAACAACGTATATTTAGACGTGTCTTCATTTCTCTAACAGTAGGTGGGCAACCCACTTAGTAATTGGACCTGCACTAGTGTTGGGAGATAAATATAAAGTCGATTAATTATTCTGTTTACTCGTGTAGATTGTTTATATGAAAATACAAATTAAACAGAATAGTTCAGAACAGCCAGTTTTACAATATGATGAGCATGGAATGTAGTGAAGTATTTGTGTATATCAGTCTTACAGCCTGTTTGCCAACCTCTTCATTAATTAATATAAATATTGTTTTAATAAAATAGTTCATGTACACATATACAGTCAGGTAGTATCAAAAAGTGGTCTTTTAAGACAGGTGGCTGCTTAATGCAGGTTGATATATATATATTAAATTATTTGGGAGAATAAAATTGTGGCCACAATGATTACATGGCCATCAGACTTAAGGTTTTTAAGACAGGTGGTTGCTTAATACAGGTCAATTTATATATTAGATGATTTCAAAGAATAAAAGTATGGCCTCAGTGATTAAGTGGCCATCAGACTTAAAGCTTTTAAAACAGGTGGCTACTTAATACAGGTTGATTTATATATTAGATGATTTGAGAGAATAAAAGTATGGCCTCAGTGATTAAGTGGCCATCAGAATTAAGGTTTTTAAGACAGGTGGCTGCTAAATACAGGTCGATTTATATATTAGATGATTTGAGACAATAAAATTATGGCCTCGGTGGTTAAGTGGCCATCAGACTTCAGGTTTTTAAGACAGGTGGCTGCTTAATACAGGTCAATTTATATATTAGATGAATTGGGAGAATAAAATTGTGGTTAAGTGGTCATCAGACTTCAGGAGTTTAAGACAGGTGGCTGCTTAATACAGGTCAATTTATATATTAGATGATTTGGGACAATAAAATTATGACCTCAGTGGTTAAGTGGCCATCAGAATTAAGGTTTTTAAGACAGGTGGCTGCTAAATACAGGTCGATTTATATATTAGATGATTTTAAAGAATAAAATTGTGGCCTCGGTGGTTAAGTGGCCATCAGACTTAAGGTTTTTAAGACAGGTGGCTGCTTAATACAGGTCAATTTATATATTAGATGATTTGGGAGAATTAAATTGTGGCCTTAGTGGTTAAGTGACCATCAGAATTAAGGTTTTTAAGACAGGTGGCTGCTTAATGCAGGTCAATTTATATATTAGATGATTTCAAAGAATAAACTTGTGGCCTCAGTGATTAAGTGGCCGTCAGAATTAAGGTTTTTAAGACAGGTGGCTGCTTAATACAGGTCAATTTATATATTGGATGATTTGGGAGAATTAAATTGTGGCCTTAGTGGTTAAGTGACCATCAGAATTAAGGTTTTTAAGACAGGTGGCTGCTTAATGCAGGTCAATTTATATATTAGATGATTTCAAAGAATAAACTTGTGGCCTCAGTGATTAAGTGGCCATCAGAATTAAGGTTTTTAAGACAGGTGGCTGCTTAATACAGGTCGATTTATATATTAGATGATTTGAGACAATAAAATTATGGCCTCGGTGGTTAAGTGGCCATCAGACTTCAGGTTTTTAAAACAGGTGGCTGCTTAATACAGGTTAATTTATATAT
>JAECMU010111071.1:0-16830 GCA_016106625.1 Dracogyra subfuscus
AGAGAAAAAACATTGTGCCACCACAGAGGATACTTCCACGAAACAACAATGGTTCTGATACAGACAGGACTGTACATACCACAGCCTTTGTGGAGCACTGATTGGGATGCTTTACCTCTGAGCTATGTATCTCTCTGGGATGACTAACTGCATACCTTTATCTACATGATAAAGTGAGATTCTGTATTCTACTAAAAAGACAAATATAAAGTTTGTTTTGTTTAGTTTAATGACACCACTAGAGCACATTAATTTCTTAATCATCGGCTATTGGATGTCAAACATTTGGTAATTCTCACAAAGACTTACAGATAAATCCTGCTACATTTTTTCTATTGTAGCAATGGATTTTTTATATGCACCATCTCACAGACAGAATAACACATACCATGTCCTTTGATATACCAGGTGCAATGCCTGGAACAATAGAATGGGGCTAATGGATCCACCGATGGGGATCAATTCTAAACTGGCTGCACATCATTCAAGCATTTTACCACTGGGTTATGTCCCACCCTAGGTACTAAGTATTTTAAATCAAGATTAATAAACTGTTTTCAGCTGCCCCGGGAGAGCCTGATATCGAGTTTGCCTCATCTGATCCGGTATCTGAAGAGTTCGAGTGTTGTGGTACACACATACTCTGCTCACACACTAGAGAGATTGTTCATGGTGCGACAGGCGGGAGGCCAGTCCGCGTGAGTAAACTGAACTCATAGAAAACGCACCTGTCTGGTTAGGGAACGTTTTGTTCAGTATCGTGTTGTGATTTGCTATGCAACTTTCAGAGACCGCTGAACCATTTTAAACAGTAGTAGCTAATAAATTCTCAATTGACTAAAATATCACTACCGTATATTGCCATGTATTAGCCGACTCCGTGTATACGCCGACCCCTTAGTTTGACCCTAAATATCTAGTACAAAATCATCGGCCTTGTGTATAAGTCGAAGTCATCTTTAGTCCAGCTGTATGTTGTATTGATTTCAATAATACTGTCAACAAATATACTTTTCTTGTTCATTGTATTTGTTTTCCCTTTAATTATTACAAACACGGTAATCGCGATTACAATCAATGCAGCAATGCTAACATCTACCATCATAACCATGCAGTGAAAAATAATTTAGAACTGCTAAATCATAACAGAAAAATAAATAATTCAACCTGTAACAACATATCCCTGCACACAAGTAATTAATTTATTCACTGGACAGCAAAAAGTAAAATCATTGAGGCATGTTTAATCCCCCACCACACACAGAAACAAAAGATGATGCAGTCCGTGACTGTAGCTGTTCACGGTATATTGTATGGTCATGTGACAATAGTGGGGAGTAATTATCGTCCTGAAATTCATGTTGTGTTGTTTCAGTCTGTAATGTTAATAATGAGCTTAATTTATTTATGGCATTACGTTACAGTTTAATGCACCCTCCCAACAAAACAATAATATTAGAAATATAATACTTGTTTGAAGAAAAAACACCGTTTTGTATTTTAAATTTGCTATATGAAAGACTGGTCCCAGCACAGGTCAAACAAAGATGGCGGACAGTTGGAAAGAATACGTTTTTACCATTGAAATGACAATAAAACAAGTAATTTTTTATTATTATTCATCAGACTAATAATGCATTCAAGAACAAAAAACTGCATAATATTGCATGATGGGGTGTTTTATTTATACTGTGCACATATTAATGATACATAATCTGTGAAAGGCTATAAGGGTCTGATCAAAATTTACAAGTCATGGTCGGAAGTATTTTCGATCGGAATTTTATGCTCCAATTTGTTGCCTCTGTGTATAAGCCGACCCCCTTCTTTTGGAAAGTGTTTCTAAACTTCAAAAGTCGGCTAATACACGGCAATATACGGTAAACAAGATTTGTTTTGTTTTTAATGTTCACTGCAGATTTGTAGTTATAGAAAGGAAATGAGAAGAAGTAATAAAACATTTAATTACATGAGTTTGTATAGCTGAATGTTATCAGGTGACTGTTTTGTATACTAGTTATTGCCATCACAAAAAAAAGAGATACGATAACAATTATGGGAAAAAGATTGCCATTTAATAAAATTACGAATATTTTAATGATGTGCAGGTAAAAATCCACTGCTATCCAAAGAAATCTGATTTTAGTTGTGACTGTAATGTTAATTTTATTTTACTTATGTTTGTTTTGTTGTTGTTATTAGGATTACGACTGTGGATGTAAAAGATCTGGCCAGTGATCTCATGTCCAGTTTGTTTGCAGCCATGGAGCTGCCTGGATCAACAGAAAACGAATATCTGATGAAAGGTTTCTATCCTTATTCTTGTTTATTGAGGTGGGTAGGGGAGATTATAGAAAAATATTGTTCTCTACAATTCATATGCTGCATATATTTTTATGAGTACATAAACATAAAATTTTACCTTTTTAAGAAATTTAACTGTAGACTTAGCATTTTTTCTTCACTCGAGGCCACTTGGTTTTCTGTAATATGATACATAATTTTATAATTGTACTGTATTAGTTGATGCTATTACACAAAACAATATTATGTTTTTTAATGGTTGGCCATGTAAATTTTGAACCCAATATCCGATGTATTTTTTATGCTGGGGTGTTATTAAACATTCATTCATTCATTCATACATTCGTACATTTTGAAAACAGTTGACAAATGCTGTATTTTATTAGTAAAAAATATTACTTTGCTGAGTTTTATCTTTTACTTAATATCTGGTTGTGTGCTTTATGATCCAGCCATCATGCGGACGATGTCACTGTTGAATGAAAACATTATTCCAATGGTTTCACAACTCCTCAAGAGTCTCACCGCAAAACTTGCTCTTGTCAGCAAAGTAAGTTAATGTTTTGTCTGCTGCATTTTTTTAAAAATAAATATTTCTTTTCTAACTTTTTCTGTTATTTAAGGACAGTCAGTAAGGGATATAACCAGTTTTCAGTTTGAACTATGTTGTGTATCATTGTAGCAAACATTTGGACTGGTACGGTATCTTCATTATCGCATATTTGTCATATGGGACCTTTTATAGTATCAAAATTAAATTAAGACCTTAGTGTTTGAAGTTATTGCTTCCTTATTGTCCAAGTCTATACAAACAACACATTTTAAGCATAATGATTTTTGCATCTTGTATTTTGCATTTATTTTAAGTGTATGTATTTATGAAGTTTAAGAATCAGAAAGAAATGGGAACATATAGAAACAAGAGCATTTTAATTTTTGTGGCATGTATTGTTTTATGTTTTCTTTTCTTGTTTCAGAATCCCAGCAAGCCCCATTTTAATCACTATTTATTTGAGTGTTTCTGTATTGCCATCCGTACGTCCTGCAAGCACGATGCGTCCGCGGTGAAGATGTTTGAGGATGCTTTATTCCCTCCGTTTACCGATATTCTGCAGCAAGATGTCCAAGGTAATTGTTTTGAGAAATAGCAGTGATGATTAACCAGTGTCATGATGAAATGTCCAATGCTAACCTCAAATCTTGTGTATATTTTATTTTGTAATAAAAAAAATACTGTTATTAAATTTGTGACATTTCTGGTCCAGAATTAACTGAGATTCTTTACTCTACCCCATAATTAACTTTGAAAGTTTTAAGTTTATGCAATATGTGCATTTCATGAATGAATTTGAAAATATGATGCCAAATTTACAAACGGTTATGGTTGCAAATTTATAAATATATCTTAAACATTAACACAATAAGAAGTGTGGCTAAATTAAATTATTGAATACTGTTTTCAAAAAGTTTCATGTGACTGTTGTTGTAAGTTTGGCCCGTAATGTTGTATTATTTAAAATTCTCTGACTTACGTGACTAGATTTGTGGCTAGGTATTTTCAAAGCTATCCGAGTGCTACAAAATTGTAAAACCAACATAGGCTGTGACATCACTACAACACATGCCACAGTGACACATCTTATGATGGTTTTACAAATCGTAGCACCTACATAGCTTTGAAAATATTGGCCCAGAATTATACCTTTATTTATGTGTGTGTTCATGTTTTTCAGAGTTCATGCCATATGTATTTCAAATGTTGTCACTGTTGATTGAGCTTCACTCTGGTCGTATTCCCGATACATACATCGCTCTCTTCCCTCACCTACTGGCTCCGGTGTTGTGGGAGAGGCCCGGTAACATCCCGCCGCTAGTCCGACTCCTACAGGCTTTCATTGAGAAAGGCTCACAGCAGATAGAGCCTGACAAATTGGTCAGTTTATAAGTTTACTGATGTATTGTTCAATACCAAGACTGTAGATAGTGAGGAGTTGGTTTAAAAATGTCTTTACTTCTGTTGTTTTACTGAGGAAGGATCAATGCAGAGAAATAACCAGACAAGTTGGCCAGTTCAGGAGCTTACTGAATTATATTGTTCATACCTAGTTTGGGTGTTGGGCCCTCCCACCCAACATAGATTTTTAAAAAAATAATTAAAGTTTAAATGAGCCTTGCTCTGATTCCTGGGTGTTTTTTTGTTTTTTTACTGTCTATACTTTTTAACTCTTTCTTTTCAGTGTGTTAATAGTTTTTATATGTGAACTTACATAATGAAGTATTTGTACTCCTGAATAGACTCCACCCACCACCAGTGTGATTGTTCACTCTGATTGATGGTGACTCGTTCATCTTGTTGTTCTTGACCTGTCTAGTTTCAATAGCCCCAAGTTGGGTAATTTTAGTTTCTTTATTTCAGAATGGACTACTTGGAATATTTCAAAAACTGATTGCATCAAAAACAAATGACCATGAAGGGTTCTACTTGTTAAATGCTATTGTAGAATTCATGCCTGCGTAAGTATGTTTTAAGAGTAAAGTAAAATAAATATAAATGTAAGACATCAACATTTTTTAATTTTAGACTCGTCAATGGAATTTATGATCTTTATAGTTGCTTTGTGTTTTTATTTTAGTCTAAATGTAAGTGGCAGTCTACATCATACCATTAAAATACAATTGCTTTAACTTCAATAATTTTAAACTGGACTACTTTTTGACATTCTTGAGTTTGCTGCACTTTTTAAGATGTTATTATATAACAAAGACTTTTAATGATTGTAATTACAGATCAAATGAATTCATCTGCATAAAATATTAGTGACTGTATATTAAAAGTGTTTCTGATCGTTCTAATATTTGTACTACGTTAAATATCATTTTATTTCCTAAAATATGTTTTCATAATTATTTGAAGACCAAGTCCAGTGTGGGCTTCTTATAGATATTAAGACAAGAAAAACATTGAATATATATATATATTTAATATGTATGTTTAATAGTAGAAATATTTTATTAGTTGGAAATATCTTACAATGTAGTAAACTCAGGAATGTCCTTTTAATAATTTACAGATGTATCGTGGGAATAGATTCTGAAAATTAAATATAAATAACCTAAATATGTATGGCAGACAACATTTAGATACATGGTGTTAATTGGTTTTATTGGCATGTCTAGTCTTCCGTTTGTGTAATAATGGAAAGTCCTAGACACACACTATCATTGGATGAAGAATTAATGGATAATTGTTTAAAAACATAAACTTGATCCGTTTTTAATTTCAGCAACCTTGTGAACCAGTACATAAAGCAAGTGTTTATCTTGCTGTTTCAGAGATTGTCCAGTTCGAAAACAACGAAATATATTAAAAGTAAGCAGTTGATGTTGTTTTTTGTCGGTCAGATGGTGCATATAAAAGATCCCATGCTGCTAATCGAAAAGAGTAGCCCATGAAGTGGCAACAGCAGTTTTCCTCTCTCAATATCTGTGTGGTCCATAACCATATCACTGTAAATATAATGTGTTGAGTGCATCCTTAAATATAACGTTTTCTCCTCGTTGCTTTTTAAACATCTGCAATCAGGACAATGCAATTTGTGAGGGATTTGAAATGTGAACGTGTTCTATTTTCCTGAGTGTTGAAAAACTTAATTCTACCTGTTCCACTCAATTCTACCTATACTTATTACAAAGTTTGTTTTGTTAAACTACACCACTAGAGCTCATCAATTAATCACTTGCTATTAGATGTCAAACATTTGGTAATTCTTTAGAGGAAACCCACCTCATTTTGTCATTAAAAGCCTATACAACCATACAAATTATTTTATGAATGCAAAGTGTTTTCTTATTTATAGCTTATTGTAATTATGTAGTATGATTACTATTTCCTTAGTTGTGTCTTTGTATTAATATTTAAATTTATGTCATTTATTTACATTTGCAGGTCTGTTGGTGTTTTTTAGTTTGTATGCTATCAAATTTGGAGGCCAAAGTCTTGTGGATATGGTGGATACCATTCAACCTAAGTACGTTGGAGTTTTGTTTATAGGTTTTTATTTTGTTTTGTTAATACTTTCTTAAGAATGTGCTGTTTCTTATTTTCAAGCTTTTTTCGTCGAAGAATGCTTTTATATTAACTCAAATTTAATACATATAGCAGATTAATTCTATTGGGATTGATGGGTAAATTGGATCAGTTTCTGTAAATTAATATCAATAGATACATTTCTTTAAATAGCATATTTTGCTGGGTTTTTTATCTGATTAATTGTAAACTTGTCATGGTTTATTCTTTTTATTTTTGACACTGGCTGTATTTTTAAATCTCATATTTTTATAACCAAATACAGGTAAAGTATTTTTGTATTGTTTAATTTTTTTAATTAATTAAACAAAAAATCTGACTCATTATAATTTGTTTGCAGAATGTTTGGTATGGTCATTGAGAAGCTCTACCTTCAAGATCTTCAGAAGATTTCTGGTCACATAGAGAAGAAAATCTGTGCTGTCGGAGTTACCAAAGTCCTCACAGAGGTCCCTTCTATGTTACAGGGGGACTACGCTGCTTTGTGGTATGTGTGATCTTGTTGTATAGGTTGCTTTTTAAGCTGTAAGAATTCTTTTTATATGTTCTTCTTTAACACTTCAGACGAAATCGCGATGATATGATAATATATCTAACAGCTATTGGTTAACCTTTAGACTACTGGATTAAATTTTGACAAAAACCATGTTGAGTGGGTACAAATTTATAATTTTTACTGACATATTCACTTAAATGTTTTATAAATACATAAAATAAAGTTCATATATGAATCGGTAACAATAACAGTGGTTTTCTGACCAGAATTGAAAAACCCTGCCTCGGTGGTGTTGTGGTTGGGCAATCGGTCTACAGGCTGATAGGTACTGGGTTCGGATACAAGTAGAGGCATGGGATTTTTAATCCAGATATCCAGACGAGTGAGTGTTCCGCAAGGCTCAATGGGTAGGTGTAAACCACTTGCACCGACCAGTGATCCGTAACTGGTTCAACAAAGGCCATGGTTTGTACTATCCTGCCTGTGGGAAGTGCAAATAAAAGATCCCTTGCGGGTTTCCTCTAAACAACCAGTGTCAGAATGACCATGTTTGACGTTCAATAGCTGATGATAAGATGACAATCAATGTGTTCTAGTGGCGTCATTAAATAAAACAAACAAACTTTAGAATTAAAAACAAAACAAACTACGATGCATATTGCAATATTTTGTGGTTTTCGTTGTTGGTAAAATTATTATCAAATTAGCATCATCATCTATTGATCCCTGGAAATAACCGCGATGTGCCACCATTGTTGTCAAGTGAAAATACTTGCTGAAAATAACTTTCTGAATTAAAAATTCTAAGCTATTTTGCACTAAAAATCAACAGATAAAAGCTAGCATGCTGTCAGATAAACTGTTTCCTGTTAAGAAAAAACATTTCCAGTGAGTGTTGTGATCAAAACGGCGGGAAATATGAATTGGGGAATGCACTGTATACAGTGTACAGTATGTCGACTGGCGTGACGTCGGGCGAGATCATCTTGCCTGCAGTAATTAGAAGGTTGTCAGTAGACTGCTGGATGTTGTTAAACTTTTCCTTATTTTTTCTATATTATTTGTTGTACATTAATGTTTAACCCCTGTTGAGATGTATTAATTTAAACTATATTAAAGCAAAATAACATGTTTAACTGAAAATTGTTGCTTTTTAATGAAAATAAAATAGTGAATTTTTTCTTTAAATGAAAGAAACAGTAATTGTATTTTGTTTTCTGTGTAGGCCTCAATTGCTACAAGCTCTCATCAGCTTGTTTGAACTTCCCGAAGATGTGTCTGTACCGGATGATGAACATTTTATTGAGGTCGATGATATATCAGGTACTGTTACTTGTCTTGGACACAATTACATTATTTATCATTGTTAAATAAAATCACACAATTACATATTTATCATTGTTAAATAAAATCATACAATTACATTATTTATCATTGTTAAATAAAATCACACAATTACATTATTTATCATTGTTAAATAAAATCATACAATTACATTATTTATCATTAGTAAATAAAATCGCACAATTACATTATTTAGCGGGCAGCATGGCCCAGTGGTAGAGTGCCCGCCTGATGCGCGGTCGGTCTAGGATCGATCCCCGTCAGCTGACCACTGGGGTTTTTTCTCGACATAACCATCTGTCCGACGCCGATATAACCGTAATTAAAATGTGTTGAGTGCATCGTTAAACAAACCAACAAAAAAAACAAATTACATTATTTATCATTGTTAAATAAAATCGCACAATTACATTATTTATCATTGTTAAATAAAATCACACAATTACATTATTTATCATTGTTAAATAAAATCACACAATTACATTATTTATCATTGTTAAATAAAATCACACAATTACATTATTTATCATTGTTAAATAAAATCAAATTCTGAGTGCATCCAAGATTTACCAGATAAGATTAAAAACTGCTAGATCAAAGGATCATGATATATGACAGGCATAAAATATGTAGATTAGTGATATGAAATATTTGTGTAGTTACCAAATGGATTATCACCCTTTTAGAATTGTGGTGGGATTTTTGTAGTCCCCTATACCTTGCCAACCGGAGGGGAATATAGTTTTCACAATGCCTCAAGATATTGAGCTGAAATTTTTTATATAGCTTTAACATGTTCTGTTGCAGATAAAGTTTCACTTTCATTGCGATTTACCTATTTTTGACGGAGTTGTGGCCCTTCATCTTCAAAGGTAAAAACTTTTGTGGGGCCCTGTAGGAGACATGTATCGCTTTATCACTTCTCTCCGAATGCTTGCTGTTATATGAATATTACTTTTTACTATACTAATAATAGTGTAATATTTTGGCAGGTTATCAAACAACGTATTCTCAGCTGGCTTTTGCTGGAAAGAAAGAGCATGACCCTCTCTCTGGAACAGTGCCCGATGTCAAGATGAACTTGGTCAAACACTTGTACGAGCTTTCAACACGACACCCTGGCATGGTAAGCAGAAACAGCTAGAACTGTTTAGTGTTAAGAAAATGAAAACAATTTATTGCTTCTGAAATAACAGTGGTGGTGTTAAATAAAACAAACTTTTAACTGAAATAAAAGCAAAAAATGGAGCAGTGGTATCACAAACAATGGAGCAGTGGTATCACAAACAATGGAGCAGTGGTATCACAAACAATGGCAGGAACATAAAGCAATTCATTTATTTCTTTTGCACTGTATCCCAACAAATAAATCACTTATGAAATGATAAGGGCTCACTGTCCATTTCCAAATAGATCAGTTGCTCTTTTTTTATATCAAGTGGCTACAGCATTTAGTCTGACTGTTTTGTTTTCTTAAATTAACTTTCAATACCTTTCAAGGAAATATTCGACTTAAATGAAAATTAGCTAATCCAAAATGTCTTACAGTGTGAGCCAGTAATTTTGTGTATGTGCATCCAGTTTCGTATAAGTAAAGTAAGACTTGTGAACATTTATATTTATATTAGAAATAAAGTAAAAGTATAGTTTGTTTTATTTAACCATGCCACTAGAGAATATTGATTTTGTATCTGATCATCAGCTATTAAGACATCAAACATGGTCATTCTGACACTGGTTTTTTTAGAGGAAACCTACTGTCGCCACATAGGCTACTCTTTTACGATGGGCAGCAAGGGATAATTTATTTGCTCCTCCCACAGGCAGAATAGCACAAACTATGGCCACTGTTGAACCAGTTACAGATCACCGATCGGTGCAAGTGGTTTAGACCTACCCATTGAGCCTTGCGGAGCACTCACTCACAGAGTTTGGAGTCTGTATCTGGATTAAAACTCCCATGCCTTGACTGGGATCTGAACCCATTACCTACCAGCCTGTAATCTGATGGCGTAACCACTGCACCACCGAGGCCAGTATATTTACAAAACATTCACTGAATATTATTAAAAAGTATAGGCCAAATTCACAAAGCCTCATTATGTCTTACATGTGTGTAACTATATTCATTTACAATGCTTAAAGAGGTAAATTCATCCCAATAGGTTTTTAATATTTTGTTTTCTTTCTATGCAGCTATCACCAATTATAAACCGGGGATTGCAGGCAGAAGCTCAGAACTTCCTCCGACAGTATCTCCTAACTGCCAATGTCAGTCTTTTGTGAGAATCAAACAGAGCGATATCAACAAAGATGTAAAGGAAATGTCCTGGGAAAGTTCCTATGAACAGATGGACACGAAGGCATTCTATCCAGCATCACTGTCCATGTTGCATTTAGAATAACATTTACATCTCAGATCAGTGTTTCTGCCAGAAAGAACATTTTGGGTATAGCGCTGTGGAACTGAATGCAACCAGAGGCAAAAATGGATTAAGTTTAGGGTTATGGTTAAGAAAATCATACAGTAATAATAAGAGTAATTCATTTTGTCCAAAAATTAAGTTTGAAAAAAAAGAAGGAAATCTGTCACAATATTTGGTATGGCGACATACCAGTTTTACCCTCTGGCAGAAACCCTGCAGATGTGGTCTGTGCATTTTTATAAAAGGGAAAGTGTATGCTGAAATAAAATGTTCGGTTGATGTAAAGTAATGTAAAATAATAGTGAAGTCAGTACTGTGCAGTGTTCAGTGTTGTGGAATCTACATTGGCATACTGTTCCGAGTATCTGTTGACTGTTTAACATTATTATCTACTGTGAACTAACAAGTTCATCCAGAAACATGCGTTATGCTTTCATGGATGTGAACAGTTTTCATTATGACAAAATTAGACTCAATTGTGATCTTTAAATCCAGTATTTAATGTTCGGGGGGTAAATAACATCCCCCCCCCCCCCATTACCTGGACCACTTGCAAATAGACTGAATATTTCTGTTGTTGTATATTTATATGTTATATTTATGTTCAGACAAATGTTTCTTTTTCTACTATAACAGACAATTTAAAGGGACATTCCCGAGTTTGCTGCATTGTAAAATATTTCTGACTAATAAAATATTTCTACGATTAAACTTATATATTAAACATATTTTCTTGTTTAGAATATCAATATCTGTATATTTAATGTGTTACTGGTCGTCTTAATATTTGTAAGAAGCCCAAACT
This sequence comes from Dracogyra subfuscus, assembly GCA_016106625.1. Taxonomy (NCBI): domain Eukaryota; kingdom Metazoa; phylum Mollusca; class Gastropoda; order Neomphalida; family Peltospiridae; genus Dracogyra; species Dracogyra subfuscus. The sequence goes on from JAECMU010111071.1 coordinate 11,463, forward strand.
GGATTTCGTCTTCAAATAATTTCGTACGTACGAACAAATATTTTGTAAGAAATAACATGAGAATTACATCAGTACAAATATTAGAACGATCAGAAACACGGTTAATATACAGCCACTAATATTCTAAATAAGAACATATATTTAATATGTAAGTTTAATCGTAAAACTATTTTATTAATCGATAACATCTTAAAATAGTGCAGCAAACTCAGGAATGTCCCTTTAAATATTGGATGATCAGTGTGACATGGTGAACTTCTTACTATTTAGCATATTTCTTCCAATAAGGATACAGATCCATTTGGTAATCAGGTTCGCTAGCAATGAACTGACAATGATTATCAGATGTTTTATAAATAAATTCTATGTTTTATAAATCAAGTAGATTTTCATTGAAGGAAATAAATATTAAATGCAGAGGCGTAGGAAGGTGCCAAAAAGTGAGGGGGCACACTTGTATAATAATAATAATAATAATAGTTTAACAATAATAATGTCTGAAAAGTGGGGGGGCACATGCCCCCCTTGCCCCCCCGCTTCCTACGCCAGTGAAATGTATTGTATGGCGACAGAAATGTGTAACTTGCAAACAAATGGTGGATACATGTGTCAATATTATTATGTAATTAAAGATGCAATACCAATAAATGTTGTTTTTCTTTGTATGTATCAAATAGTTTTAATAAATCTTCAAGATGGATACCAATCATCATTACTAATGACATACTTTTAAACAAAGTAACAAATTGATGTGTAGTATTTATCAAAGTGGGATGATTTTCAGCCTGTATTGTCCAGTTGTGACAAAACAATCGTGGTCTAAAATACGCCAAAATGCACATTCCACTGCTCTTGTGTATTTGAACCATCTTCAGAAAATTAGTGAAGGACCCTTAACAATAGTACACTACCATATATTTGCTATTAAGCGTTTCCTGGCTTGTTTTAACATGGTGTGGCACCATGCCACAAGTCTTCAACACCATCTTGCAATAATCCATGCCAAGCTTTTTTCACTAATTCTAAAATTGCATTTATAAAAACACTGGGGAAAATGTATTATTAAATAATAAAATATGCCTATTACATATGTTGCCATTAATTGTTTTAAAACCAGCACATTAATAACATTTTAATAAAAAATATTTTTTTAATGAAAATGCCCCAAAAGTGTGGTCTACAATGCTTTGCCAAATTTCAAGGAAAAAATACACTACAGACATTCTATACCTCATTCTCTATTTGTGGGGAGACATTGCTCGGTGGTAAAGTGCTCACTTGATGCGTGGTCAGTTTGGGATCGATCCCTTGCTCTAGCCAGTGCACCACGATTGGTACATCAAAGGCCTTGGTATGTGCTATCCTGTCTATGGGATGATGCATAAAGATCCCTTGCTGCCAATCAAAAAAGAGTAGCCCATGAAGTGATAGTGGGTTTCCTTCAATATGTGTGGTCCTTAACCATGTCTGGCACCATATGACCATAAATAAAATGTGTTGAGTGCGTCGTTTGCCGCAGATACAGGTAGGTCGACATGAAGCAGCTGATCATACTGTGTTGTCAATGAACATGCCGCGATTCTCTACTTAAGATACATCATCATTCAAGAAGTTTGTTTTGTTTAACGACACCACTAGAGCACATCGATTAATTAATTATTGGATGTCAAACATTTGGCAATTCCGACATTTAGTAATCTGAGGAAACCCAGTGACGTGATGTTGCTCAGTTGTAATATATTAGTTTGATGTGCGGTCAGTCTGGAATCAATCCCCGTTGGTGGGCCCATTGGGCTATTTCTCACTTGAATCTGTGCACCACGACTGGTATATATCAAAGGTCATGGCATGTGCTATCCTGTCTTGTGGGATGGTGCATATAAAAGGATCCTTTGCTGCCAATAGAAAAAGAGTAGTCCATGAAGTGGTGACTGCAGGTTTCCTCGCTCAATATATATGTGGTCCATAACCATATAACCTTAAATAAAATATGTTGAGTGTGTTCTTAAATAAAATATTTCCTCTCTTCCAAGGAAACCCGCTACATTTTTCTTAATGCATCAAGGGATCTTTTATATGCACTTTTTAACAAACAGGAAAACATATGCTTCGACCAGTTGTGGTGCACTGGTTGGAATGAGGAAAGCCCAATCGGTTGAATGGATCCATAGAGGGGGTTGAACCGTTCTATCTGCGACACAAGCACCTGTACTTATTGATAAATCCCCCCCATTTGAGTTCTTTTGTTGGATACTTCAAATATTTCAGTCAATGTGACCCCAATTGAATACTGGTAAGCAAAACAACAATTATTTTCCGATATATGTAAAATAATGCCAAAAGCAAGAATCTGAGAAATCTAAATTCTGTGACTAAGTAGTATGGGTTGTCTATGGAAAGGTACATATAAATTATTGCAGACTTGTCAGGGATATATATTAAACATGGTTTAATGTGCTAATTATCCTAAGATGGTTTTAAAGCTGTAAAGTAATATTTAAAAAATGTTTTACTGAGTGAATATCACCAGTGATTAATGAACAAACTATTAAAGTGATTTCACATTTTATTATATTTAACAGTCTCGAAATGTAAATATATACAGTGCATTGTAAATCTAGTCGACATGATGATGTCTGGGTGTCCAGTGAGCTTCCTGGTGCTATCAGTGATCATGATACTTGTGATTTGGTCAATGAACTGAAATGATACAAACAAGAAAGATTATTGATATGACTAAAAATACAGACAATTATTACTTGTATATCCACTATCAGTGTTTTTGTGAATAACACTATGAAATTGAATATTTACAGTGGGTTCTAAATGCAACTGATATGGGGTAGGGAGGGGGGGGGGGGGTGGCCTCCCCAAGAAAGAAAATTGGTTAGATTTAGGATGAGTTTAAACAAATTAAACAGTAATGAATTTTTATAAAATCCACTAGGCATGGGATCAGTTATTTTTAAAATGTACTAGCCAAGATTAAAAATTCACTAGCCCTACTTTAAGTAATTTTAATACTATTTTACTAATTAATAGAAATAATCAGATTTGTCACCTAAAGAGGGAGATAGAGCTAAATAAAAATCCACTAACATTGATTGGTGGTGATGGTGGACAGTTTATATTTACAAAATATTAGTATACTGAACTGCAGCATTTGACACAAAACAAAATTCACTAGCCATTGGGCATGGTAATAGTAGTTATTCACTAGCCCAACACTGAATATCACTAGCCATGGGAGTAGGGCTACCATAATCTAGAAACCCTGTAAGATTCATTAATTTTGTGACTGAATGTGAAAAGCTAGCAGAAGACAAGTTTTAACATTTTAATACTAATGGGATCTGCTGAGAGGTATAGCAGTCAATTCAGGACCTTAAGATTTAGATGAGTATTTCTTTTTTTGTTTTTGTTTGTTTAACGACGCACTCAACACATTTTAATTACGGTTATATCGGCGTCGGACATATGGTTATGTCGAGAAAAAAACCCAGTGGTCAGCTGACGGGGATCGATCCTAGACCGACCGCGCATCAGGCGGGCACTCTACCACTGGGCCATGCTGATGAGTATTTCATTTGTATGTTATAGTAGTAATTATTTTAATTACCAAATATATATAAATTATATATTGCTGTAGTGGTACAGAGTAAATTATAAACAAAACGGAAAAATGTGACAAATATTGTGGTTTGATAGTCAAATGGATTTTTGTGTAGGACAATTTTTTTAATTATAATTAAAAATATGTATTATGAAAATTTGCACGGCATTCAAGTAATATAGGTCTATAATTTAGAATGCAATCAAACTGTCAAATGTTTTAATGAGGCATGCCAGGTCGGAAGTCTCATATCCCATAAATATACGCCATAAAGAGGAGTTCCGAATGCTCGACTTGGGGACACTTTGGCCGATAAAAATAATTTCTTCGATTGGCAAATCATATTCATTAATACTATTCAGCATTATCTGCAGGTGTTTTTTTTATATAAATATTATTATTATTTTAAAATTAATAAATGCAATAGTTTTATTGTTTTTCACTGAAAATTATTATTATTGAATTATACAATTAACTCCACATTGGGTCAGCGAACATTTCACTAACATTTGCGAACTATTTGATTGTTTCTGACTGCCTAGCTAGTGATCAGTATCATGGATATGGTACACATACTGGTTGTAAAACTGAGTTCGTGAATACATAGTGGACTAATTTAATATTGTTGAAATATTACATGTAAATATTTTCTCCTCTGTTGTTGATTTGTAAACAATGTTTTGTTTCTCTGTTCTTTTTTTTTTCTTCTTCTTTTTTTTCTTTTTGGTAAGGGGTTAGGGGTTAATAAATATTTAAGAAGTAAAGAGGTTATTAATTAACATTTTTTCATTGTTGTTTCTCAAATATGGTTTTGTGCCATATTAATATAATTTATATTAATAACAAAAACAAAGGACCTCATACCACTTCATAAACCATACATCCACCAAGCTACATAATCAACATTAGGAACTTTTAAAAATACTTGCATTATTATTTGTTTCTTTAAAGCATAAACAGGCAATTTTATTTTGGACGCATATTCAAGATACATATATGCTTGTTGCTTGGAATTTGTTGTAGCTCTAGTGCACATATTGACTTGCACGAAGTTATTTTTGATGTTTAAACAATTATACATATACTAGATGAAGGTGGAAAATCACAAAAAGCATAGGATCAGATATTAAACAAATGTGTGGTTATTTCCCACCATGGCACTAGAGTTGTAGGTAGAGCAAATCCCCCAGTTCCATCTCTCACATCCACATGTATAGACTCTTCTAGTATTCTACATTGTCAGATATTAAACAAAACTTCTTGAAAAATGCCATACAAATGTGTGGTTTGCTATGTAAATTGCAATACAATTTGTATAACTTATTTCCCACCCTGGCACTAGAGTTGTAGGTAGAGAAAATCCCCCAGTTCCATCTCTCACATCCACATCAGGGTTCATACACTTCAAATGTTTTCATTTTCCAGGACTTTTAAGCACTATTTTTGTTCATTTTCCAGGACTATTTTATATTTTTCCAGGAGTCTAAAAATATGACTTGAAAAGGATCGTTTCTTAACGACACCTCAGCAGGACGTTTATTCAGTGGTATCCAACATACAATACTTTTTACATGTGATCCAGTAGTTACACCACTATGGATATATTATATCTTTTGGATGCTAAAGGTGTAAATATAAAAATACAAATGTTGAAATAAATTATAGTTTAATAATTAAGTCTGCTGTACATTCTACATACTCAGGGTTCATACACTATTTTGGTTAATTTTCCAGGGCTATTTTACCTTTTTCCAG
>JAECMU010111073.1:0-21510 GCA_016106625.1 Dracogyra subfuscus
ATATATATATATATATATAAACTGATGAATGTAAGTTCTATTATAGCTTTCCAACTATTTATATCAAGTTATTTCTCTGGTAAGATCACTTTTATCTGTCACTCAAAGATCATGAATATTATCAAAAAAATGTTTTACTAATTATTTTTACATGGTAAATTACACACCAGATGGAACAAGAAACAACCATTTATTTTTGTATGCAAATTCATATGGAACAAACCAAGGTTATGCTTTGTGAATATTGATCAAACAGAATACATTTAAAATCCAACTTCAAATATATCAAATATGAAGAAAAACAATTCAGTAGAAAGATTCATATATATTTTATTCATAGTTAAAATACAGCGTTATACATGTCTTTATATTGTAACTGTGTTAAATGATTGAAATCTTAAAATGGACAATAAGTTTTTTTTCAGAAAGTAAATACTCAATTGTAAAATAATTATAGTACATACTTCATTCAATAAATGTTCACCAAAGATATCATTGATAGTTATCCCACTCACCCGCCCACACTGTCCTCCTCCAAAAGTACAGTTTTATAATACTGAGTGTTACATAATTTGAAATTCTAATATGACACTGAATTAAAAGATAACTGAAGTAAGCTTCCATAATGTGGTATATTCATTCAGTAGTGAATTCCAATTCTACTTTGATGATGACATGTTACTGTGTGCTCTCATCAGTTATGTGGTACAAGAACACATTTGTGAGACAAACCTTTCAATAATGTTACACTAATATCCATCACCTGTTTTGATTGGTTCTGGTATATGTCACTCATTCGTATATCATATGTTCTTTCATTCAATGTTTCATTCATCCATCCATCCATCCATCCATCCATCAATCCACCCATCTGTCCTTCTATCCATCCACCTGTCCATTCATCCATCTGATCCATCCATCCATCTATGCATCCATTGATCTTTCTACTGACATTCTATCCAATCGTCCATCCATCCATATTTCCATCCCAATTGTCCATGTATATCTGTCTGTCCATCTGCCTATTTTGTTTATGCATTTGAAAATGCAGATACTACCAACCACCACCTGCACCATTACAACAGCCATTTTGATTAAACAATGAAAAACTAGAGTTCCATTGATTACATGTTTAATCACAACATCATTAAACAATCAGTATTGTTAATTTGCCATACCTGCAATGGCATACAACCTATAACTGGCTAATCGTCGTACGTTTTACACGTTCTATACTAATAAAATGTTTTGGGGTGGGGTTTTTTAGTGACATCCATAAGAAAATGTTTATATGTATAAACATAGTATTAGACCAAAACCCAAAAGCGTTCAACTCATACACACACAGTGATATATTTAGAAAATGTTAAAGGGACATTCCTGAGTTTGCTGCAGTGTTTAAGATGTGATCGACTCATACAGACTTTTTAACAATTGTAATTACATATCAAATATATTTTTGACATGTTTTTGATCGTTCCAATATTTTTACTAGGTTAAATTTCATTTTATTTCCTAAAATATATTTGTTCGTACGTACGAAATTATTTTATGACAAAATCCAGCTAAGGCTTTTTACAAATATTAAGACGACCAGAAACACATAGAATATAAGGACACTGATGTTCTAAACAAGAAAATATATTTAATATGTTAGTTTAATCATAGAAATGTTGTATTTTTAGGAAACATCTTACAATGCAGCAAACTCGGGAATGTCCCTTTAAAAGAAAAAAATAATAGTAGGGCAAATTTAATCACTTGTGGGATTTTCATGATTTTGTTTTAAAAAATATAAATAATAAATAATAATAGTTGCATTGAACAAGGTTTGAGGTGATATATTTAGAAAACGTTAAAAGAAAAAATAATAGTAGGGCAAATTTAATCACTTGTGGGATTTTCATTATTTTGTTTTAAAAAATATAAATAATAAATAATAATAATTACATTGAACAAGGTTTGAGGTGATATATTTAGAAAATGGCAAAGGAAAAAAATAAGGGAATGATTTAATTACCATTTGTAGATTTATTTCATTATTTTCTTTTTTTTTAAATATATATACTGTATATAAAATAATAAATAATGTTTAATAATAATTATATTACACCAGGTTTGATGTGTCCTTTTTTGAGTAAGGTTTTATTTTGTGAAATATATATGAGTTAGATTTCCACATGCAAGTCAACAAAGCATTATAAGAACTCAAAAAAAGCAATGTGGAATACGTATATAGATATACACAATGGCCATGTTATGTTCATTCCCTGTATGGTTATTAGTACATTATTTATTAAAACTCCACTGTTTACAGATAAGTAATAAACTGCATACTGTGAAAGTCTAACATCTAGATCTTTGAAGAGAATTGTTTTTGAATTGAAGCATTTTCTCATTTTGACAAAATAAATATACAATGTACTTCTTGACAGAACAGGGGGAGGTCTGACAATTTTCTAGTGATATTTAGGGTTGTTTTTGTTTTATTTTATTTTATTTTATTAGCAAGACTTTGATTTGAAAAATCAAATAACGAAAACACTGTAGAATTAATAAAGGAAAATCATATGTGGTAAAATGGGATAAAATATAAAATTGTAACAGTTTTGGTTGAAACAGTTTTTTCAAGTTTATAACATGGCCAGTTTAAAAAAAAAAATCAACTTCTATAACGGTTATAAGTAAATAGCTCAACATGACTGATTAATTGAGATATAAATATTTAATGATGAAAAACACATTGCCTGTTGTGTATCAAACAAAGACATATACATAATACTGTGTCTATCAAAATAAATATAAGAATTATAATTATGTCTCCTAAAGTGTAAAATAGGCATTTGTAGACATCTTCATTCTTAAATATGCATAACAAATACCTCTGTAGAGATTCTGTCATGCCAAAAAATGATAAGCAAACCAGTGAAACAAAAAAGTGAAACAAAAATAATATTAAACCCCAACATTTTGTGTTCTACAAACTAATATATAGTATGATGAAAACATTCTTCTTTTTTATCTTTTTTAATAGTGAAATGACTGTAAGCTAGTAAGTGAATATGATTAAATACAAACCTCACAGTAATTTCACTATTAAAAATAAAGTTTTGTGATGAAAAAAAGATATTAGTGTCCAGTATAATGTGTTGAAAAATGTAGTTCATTCACAAAATTAATATTATTTTGTGTGTAAGAATATATCAGTTAAATAATAAAAAGCTTGCAAATGGTGAATTTCAGTGTGGATGGAAGATAAATTGTTGTTAATATGCAGATATTTTAATATGCAATGTGCATTTGTGCTACATCATGCACTAGGTTTTTAATTACCCTCCATTTATATAAATAAACTACAAAAGGTCAACATATTGTTTGCTGTAACCCATTTTTTTCTTCTTTTTAAAATCACTCTTCAATATATATATATTTTTTTTTAATTAGTTAAAATTCTTAAGCATTTAAATTTGTTTTTAATTTTTAATTTTTATTAAAATAACAACAACAACAATAATAATAATAATAGTAATAAAAAAAATATAATTTTTTGTTTTAAAATAATAATTATGAAATGACTCCTAGCAATTTAAATGTTAAAATTCTGGTGTTGAATTACTACAAGCCAGACATATTTAAAGAATATGGCCAAATTTAAAAATGTGTTTGTCCAATTTCAAGTACTAATTATGCATGTCTTAAAATAATTTATATCAAAATAATCATTATTAATTAATACTATTTGACTATTAATTAAACTTATTTTTATATACAGATTTTTATTTTTTATTTTAAATAATTTCACAAATTACACATAAGTGGACTTACTTAAACTCAGAAAACTCATACCAAGCTATTTTTATTTTTGTATACACAAGTTGTTAAACTTTCTGACAAATGCCTCTTTAAAACCCTGATTAATAAAACCTATTCTGATTTATTTTTGTATTTTAGCTACAAATTCAAAATAGTAATAATAATAATAATAATAATAATAATAATAATTTCCAAACAATACATTTTTAAAATGATAAAATGTTCACTGGTGAACAGGTGAGTCAGATTAAAGAAATAATGTCTCTGCATAATTTATTAAACTACCCATAATTCCCTCAGCTGATCTTGAATGTGTGTTGTTACATATATTTCTTCTTATCTTCATCTCTCTTCAGTTTAATTAATACCAGTACAAAACTTTATTACATACCAGTTCAATCTTACTATAGTGATAAAAAAGACATTTTTAAACCATGTGATAAATTTATTTTATATTGCACATATGTGCAATCTGGATCAGAACTTTTAAATGGGGAATTCCTTTTTTAATTTTACTGCAGTTAGCACCTTTTATTTACCAACATCATATATGATTTACAAGTTACGTCACATCGTATTTGAAACATTGCACAAGGCAGCTGCAGAGTATGATTCTTAACATTAAGCAAATCCATGAAAAGAGTTTTGATCATAGATTTAACAAAGTGTTGTTATGACATAAAATTAAAAAACGTTTTTGTATAACATATAGGAAGGTATGTAATAAATACAGAACTTGACATTCATTGTTTTCACTTCCCATTTATTGCACTCGTTTATTTTGCGGAAAGAAAAAAAAACACTCGACCTCTACACGGTCTCACGCCATATATTCTTGCGCAAAATAAACTTATGCAATAAATAGGAAGTGAAAACAATGTATGTGAAGTTCTGTTTATTTATGCATGGTACAGAATTTTCTTTTCTTCTTTTTTACCTTTCTTCTTTTTTATAACTGATATAAACTAATAATACATAATTACATTGCCCCAATTATCAGTATTTATTTAATAGGTGGTACAACAGAATATGTATGTAATTTTTAGCTGTAATGATTATTGTAATTATTCATAATTAATGCATAAAGACATTGCATTTAGGTCACAGTAACCTAGATTTAGCAACATCGTATTTATTTTTCTATATTTTAACTTCATTATTCGTCTCAGAGGTCCTACTAATAGTTCAAAGATTATCCCAAGACCATCCCCTCAACCCACGCTGTCATGTTTCCAGCATGACAGGGAACATTTTGTTTTCAAAATCGTGATTAAGGTCGACGACAGTCTCTTTTCGCACCCTTGTTTTGGGTTCGTACACAATAAATATAGCATATCTTACCATAATTTCACTTAAAATCCATATTTAAAAACAGGTAAAAAAATGTAATTACAAAATTTTCTTCAAACACGTTCAGGTGCATTAGTAATGTTCAAACAAAAATATTTCAATACCAATTTTACATTGGAATTTTCCCAGCTTTCTTAATACGGAAACGTCATGTACCCAGTTTAGTGTTATTTTAAGGAGATGTGAAGTGACGTCATTGGCATATTGACGTCATTCAAATTCAAAATTAGCTGTATTATTTCAATGCTTCGCCACATTAAAATAAAAACCGGTCTACTAACCTTAACCCCTGTCTAATTTCTAACAAGCGGACAACGTTGCTTACAGGTTGGTATTTTTTATTTTTCATAATTCTGGACAAAATATTAATTTTAAGTTTCAAAAGATGAAAGAAATAAAAAGTACCTTTTGTCAAATATATTATATCAAAAAATTACCGTTGGATAAGTTTTATTTACTGTGTACCAAGCCAAAACAAGGGTGCGAAAAATGAGTCGTCGACCTTAGCGATATTTCAAGTCAGTTGAAAATTAATGAGCAACTACTGATCAAAGTTTTAAAACTGTGTAGAGATCTTTGAGACTTGTGTAGTGAATCACAAATAGCTACTGAACTGTCATATTTCTTTTGGCCTGCCATTAAAAAAACTATATACAGAGAAAAATCCTCCTGTCATGACATAACAAGGGATCTGTAATATGAATTTCCCCCACATACAGGACAGCACATACCACAGCCTTTGATGTACTAGTCGTGGGGGGCACTGGTTTGAATGAGCAAAACTCATCAAGTATATCAGGTGACGTGCATAAACAGGCAAGGAAACGATTGTAAAATTCATCATAAAACATTTTGTTGTTACAATGTCGACAGGGCTTTAATATTTAAAAAACACCAAGTGTCACTTGGCAGGATTTGAACCTACTTTACCAGTCTGCATTACATTTGACAGCAAGCTAGCTACAAATGTACATTGTAAACCACTTGGCCAAGTAGGTCTTCAAACAAATATGGAAGCCTAATTTAGTTAAGAAAGTCTGCTCTCAAGCACTCAGATTGCTATAACTGTCACAGAATCCTGTGTACCGGTGCTTTACTATGGATAAGGTCAAGACTTGTGTCCAGAAAAGCCATGCTTGAGCCTGGCATCACTGCAAGCATGTCAAAAGGATCAGTGTTTTATACAATAATATTATGATGCTCATATGAAAAATAGTAGCCGAAATATTTTGTTTTTGTAAAATAACTCTCCCCTCCCCCAAACATTTTGTTTCTTTTAAAAATACATAAATATTGGTGAAGAACTCTTGAACAAAATAATAAATAACTCAGATGCAAATAAAACCTTCTGAACTGGACACAATAATGTATGGATGGATGGAAGGATGAATGGTTGAATAGATGATGGAAGGATGAATGGATGGAGTGATGGATAGATGGATGGATGGATGGATGGATGGATGGATGGATGGATGGATGGATGGATGGATGGATGGATGGATGGATGGATGGATGGAAGGAGTGATGGATAGATGGATGGGTGGGTGGATGGGTGGATGGGTGGAAAGATGAATGAATAGATGATGGATGGACAAACATTAAATTTGTTTGTCATCTACGTTTTATAAAAGATGGAAAGAAAAAACGTTTTGTGTATACATGTATATTATATACTTTATAAATTGTGGATGGATGGATAGATGAATGGATAGATGGATGGATGGATGGATGGATGGATGGATGGATGGATGGATGGATGAGTGGGTGGGATATCGGTTGGTTATGTGATTGGATGATTGGGTGGCTGGGTGAATGGATGGATTGTGGGTGGATACATGCATGATGGGATGGATGGTCGGGTGGGATATTGGTTGGGGGTGTGATTGGATGATTAGGTGGCTGGGTAAATGGATGGATTGTGGGTGGGTACATGGATGATGGGTTGGGTGGGTGAATATATGGATGATGGAGGGAGGGATTGGGCTTTTTTGGTGAATGGTTGAGGTGGATGAATGGATGTTTTTGGGAGTCAATGAACAGATCAATGGATGGATGGATGGATGGATGGATGGATGGATGGATGGATGGATGATGGATGGAAGGGAGGCAGGGAGGCAGGGAGGCAGGGAGGCAGGGAGGGAGGAAGGGAGGGATTTATGGATTTATGGATGGATGGATGGATGGATGGATGGATGGACTGATGGACGGATGGACAGATGGATGGATGGATGGATGGATGGATGGGTAAACTGTAGATGAAAGAATGGATGAATGGTTTGATAAACACATGAACTTTCTATACTCTATTTATTTTGTGTGTGTGTGCGTGTGAGTGTGCATATGTGTTTTTCATACCTTATTAAACTATAATTGCAATATAACTATTTCCAATTTTTAAAAACTGTGTGACCTCGTCTTAGCCGAACCTGCATAATTTTCCTGCGAGTGCAAAAAGAGTTAATACTTGTGCAACCATTACCAAGTGTGACCAGAACTATATGTTTAATGCAGTCGCATGCAGTAAAGAATTACTTAGCAAAAAATTATCAATAACAAACAAAACAAGCAAGTTAATAATACACATACAAGTAAACAAGACAATGGATTCTGTGTTTAGTCAAATGTTAGATTTAGCAGATAAAATATATACACAAAAAAAAAATATATATATATATATTTTTTTTTTTTTAAATGGTGTTTTAAAGATTTAGATAAATCTTCAAAAAAGATGTTTAAAACAGATATTTATTTTATTTTATTTCTGCATATATAAGACTTTACACAAAATTGACAAGCGGAATGTTTTGGAAATAATTGTTATTTTATTTTTAATGTTTTTTTTAATTAAAAAACATATCTTTTCTTTTGTTTCCTTTTGTAATATTAATTTTGTATTTACTAAGATTCATAATGTCTTGATCACATGGAGTAAAGAGTGGGTTTTGAAATGATTCATCTCCTTTTTATGTCTGTCTGGGAAGTTTGTTTTGTTTAACGGCACCACTAGAGCACAATTGATTTATTAACCATTGCCTCTTGGATGTTAAACATTTGGTAATTTTGACATACGGTCTTAGAGAAGAAACCCGCTGCATTTTTCCATCAGTAGCAATTAAGCGATCTTTTACATGGCCTTTGGTACATACCAGTTGTGGAGCACTGGCTAGAGCGAGAAGTAGACCAATAGGCCCACTGACTGGGATCGATCCTTGACTGACTGCACGTCAAGCGAGCCTTTTACCACTGGGCTACATCCTGCCCTTGGCTGGAATGAGAAACAACCCAATGGGCCCACTGACGGGGATCGATCCTAGACCCACAGTGCACCAAGTGAATGGTTTATTTTTTGGCCAAAGGCCTGATGTGATCTTGGTAAGAAATTTGCTACATTTTTCCTTTTAACAGCAAGGGATCGGTTACATGCACTTTTCCAACAGACAGGACAGCACATACCATGGAGTTGAGAGTATTAATTTACAAGGTACCAACTTTCACCCCAGATCCAGAGGTGGGACGTACAGCCCAGTGATAAAATCGATGATTAATATATCAATGTGCTCTATAGCGGTGTCATTAAAGGGAAGAAACTTCTTCTTCTTTGACCCTTGACCCTGAATTCCCCATGTGATCTTACTTCAACTGCCCTGAATCCTATTAACAAAAAAAACATATTGCATTCTAGTGGAATTTAAGCACTGTTAGTATTAATTTTAGTAAAGGTTTAGTAAAGGTTTAGTAAAGGTTTAGTAAAACTAACAAAAAGCGAAGGCAAAACTGTTAGTCTGAACAAGAGGTATGATGCTAAATAATGGGATATGTTATGTTAATAGTAACGGGATCCTCGCTTTAGGTTTCGCATGACAATAGCACAATAGGACGTAACAATAATAAAAATATTAAAACGATCTAAGAAATATATCTAAAATTGCTCATCAATTACTAGTTGATAAAAAGTGAAAGTAATGACTGACAAAATATAACAACGCAATAACTGTACATTAAAATACTGATATACACGTACAATGTACACCAAAAAAACTAAAATCAAATCTGATTTTTTTTTTTAAGTGCACATGCATGCACCAAAATGATCAGTGCTTTCAGTTTTATTCTCATGTCATGTGCTGAAACAAAACAAATAAAAAATATTTTTAAATCATTAATATACATTAATCAAAATCCAGTCACAAACTGTTACTAGTAACAGGAAGTCTCTCTTATTACATGGTTCATATTTTCTTGCAGCAATCCCTAAAACCTCCTGTGATTGGTTAATTGTTTTAGTAGAAGCAGTAGAAACACTTTGTGATAAGCTTGTTTCAACTCCATTTTTTATTGGTTTTTATTTTCAATTTATAATAATTTATAAAAATGTGATTGGTTAATTTGCCAGAGAAGCCAGTAAGCTTGTTTGTGACCAATTCACCTCAACCATTTTTGATTGGTATACATTTTCATCCAAGAATCACTAAAACTCCCATTGATTGGTTAATGTTTCAATTGTAAACCAGTAAACTTGTTTGTGATTGGCTCATATCTCAACCCTTTTTTGATTAGTCTATATTTTCCTTCAATAATCACTAAAACTCCCTTTGATTGGTTAATTTTCAAAGATAAACTAGTAAACCATCTGTGACTGGCTCATTTCTGTAGTACTATCCACAGAACTAGTTCCACTTACCTTGGCCTGCTGTTTGGGTGCGGGCTGCACGTTCCTCTTGCTGTTCGTCTTGGCGACAGTGTTACGCTGTGGTGCAGTGTTGTTTGCCGCGCCATTTCGAGTGTTTCGTGCCTGGTCGGGCCGGCCATTGCTGCCATTTCCCTTGTCATGAATATTTTCCTCCTATTAAAAAATAACAGTGAACAGTTTTTATCTCTCTAAAACATCACAAGGCAAGAATTAACTACCAGTAATTTTCTCTTTAAATTTGTGACCTTTTCAAATTTGCGTAAAAAACATTTGATGAAAATATTTCATTCAGACATTTTTTAACGCAGACTCCCAAGGGAAGGAAGGAAATGTGTTTTTTTAAACAATGCACATGAACAAGTAAACATGTTGACCACATGTTTATTTTGAGCAACCACACACATCATCCTTGTACTTAGTAAAGCAACCCATTAAAGGGACATACCCTAGTTTCAGTTCATGAAAATTAACATTAAGTTTAGTTTAATTTACAAACCTGTAACACATTTTGATAAAGTTACAATTGAGTGAAACATGAGTCTTTGACTTTGAAATGGTGAAATACCCTCTAAAATAGAATAAAACTTGACTACATAACTGTTACTTCTCAGAGGCACTTGCCTTTTTTAAAATATGAGAAATGCATTTTGTGATATTAAAAAACATCAGGATGACCAAAAACACTTCGAATGTACGGAAATGGATATTTTAAACATAAAATTTAAGTAAAGTATGATTTCAGTTATCAAAAAATGCCTTTAATAGTCAAAACTATGTCTTAGTGTTTAAAAACTAGGGTATGTCCCTTTAAAATATAGTTTCTTTTTCAACTAGTGCTGGATAACAATAATTGTGTGCAGGAATGATCTCTGAGGCAGTGACATTTCAATTTTTTTTTTTTTTTCTTTTTTCTTTGTTTTAAAAGCCGGCAATGACATACTAGTATTTTAATGAATTTGTGAGCAGTGCATAAACAGGCAGTGACTGCATAGATGAAATGATTGTGAAAAGTCATCATAAATTCCATTGTTATAGTTCAGATAGGACTTAAATGCATTTATTATCCCAGCGGGCACTCAGAACCGGGGAAATATAAATCATAATTTCCCTAGGGACTTATTATGTATTGGTCTAACGAACAATACTATTGGACAATTTGACGCTTACAAATCAATGGCTTTGTCGGTACTAAATATGACGTCATCACGATTTGACAAACACACACAATGACGTCATGTAGTTTAAAGAGTTTGCATTTACGGCTCTCTGTTTTTGGTGTAAAATTTATAACAAAATGTCATTTTAATGCAATTCATTATAGATTTGAAGCAGAATTGAGAGAACTTGGGTTTTTTAAAAATTATCTATGAATGTGATTAAATTACAATGTTATAGTAATTCTCAGAACAGTGCGTAAAGTGGTTTACATCGTTCCTATACAGGTCGGCCTTCGTGCATGTGCGTGGAAAATAAAGGTTTTTAGAGAAAAAATAGCTGAGGTAATAAATGGAATAACAAACTCGGTACCAGTTATTATAAAATTTATGTCGCTCGTGAAATAATTTTCATTTGTCACTAGCTAAAGCTCGTGACAACTAAAAATTATTTCACTTGGGACATAAATTTGATAATAACTGGAAACTCGTTTATTATCCTCTATACAACATGAAGGACTATTTTTCAATTTCTCTATCTTTTTTTCTTTCTTTTTTCTTCTTGCATGGATCCAGTCCCATCAGTGGACCTATTGACCTATTTCTCATTCCAATTGGTGCACCACGACAAGTGAATCAAAGGCCATGGTATGTGCTATCCTGTCTGATGGATGGTACAACATGTATAAAAAGATCCCTTGCTGCTAATTAATGGAAAAATATAGCATGTTTCCTCTGACGTCAAAATTACCAAATGTCTCAAACCCAATAGCTAATCTAACTGCTTTAGTGGTGTCGTTAAACGAAACAAACTTTAACAACAAAAAATTCATCTTTTTTCTTATACTTTTTTAAGTTTAATTTTTCATCTCTATTTTTCTTATTAATATTTGTATACTGTCCTCGGACTAGTGCAACCTTTGTTATAATTAACAACACAAAGGGACAACAAGAAGTGTATGTAATATAAACATGCTTGGCACCATCATGCACACAGTGATGAGACTACACTACATGCAAGTCTGTGCATGCTATTAACCTCATAATACTCCTCTGTCGGGGGGTTAGCAGACTCGATTCCACTCTCATCGTGCAAGCTAGAGTAGTCATCTTCGTCCTGTTGGCAAGGCAACAAGAAGAAAATACCAACACATTCGAAAAAATATATAATATACAGTGAGATGCCTCAAAACTGAAATTCTCTGTAAACCGGAATTTCATCAAAACCGAACATATTGTATGGTCCTTTTTTAATATCAGTACAAAACTTAACCTCTCTAAATTGGATACACCTTAAATCAGACTTTTTACTGTGTTTCCAAAGGTGTCCAGTTTCAAAGGTTTTAGTGTATATACAACAAACTGATCTATTCCAGGTTCAAGTGGGACTGACAGAATCTGTCAATATACACAGAGTGCCAGATCAGAAAGTCTTCACTGATGCCATTGTTGTTGAACAGGACTCAGACTGAGTCGGTGTTAAATTGTGCCAGTTAATTTGCACAGGAATCGGAGTTACACAGAATCCAGTTTGGATACAGTTCACTGTACATATTTGTTTTTAAAACATATTTTAAAAGTTGGTTTCATTCATCAGTAGAAAAAAATGAGCATTTTTGTTCCAGTCTTGATAAAATTACCAACTTTTAACAAATGATTTTTTATCAAAGATTATGTGGATTAGTTAAAACAAGACAAACAAAAAGAAAAGGAAAATGAAGATAATGAAAATAAATTAAAAAAATAGAATATTTTAGAAGAAAATTAAAAACATAATAGAGAATTGTATAACAGTAAAATATCATCGAAGACCGACAACCACAGCTAACTTTATCACTCTTTGTGAAAATGGACATATATGTAAAATATATTCCACTTTTCTTCTCTTCTTTAATTTATTATTTTTGATGCAGTATGTTTTGTAAAATAATTTGTGGGGTTTTTTTTGTGGGGTGGGGGCAACGGAGACATATATGAATGAATAATGCGAAAATATATAATGCAAATAAATAAGTAAAATTATTTAGTTTTTCAGATTTGTTTCCGATTTTTAAGACGCTACAACTTGTTTTTTGAAAATCATAACTTTTAAACTATACTGGGCAAAACCATTGTGGGTTGTGAAGTCACTATAGAACACGCCACAGTGACATTAAAGCTTATGATGGCTAAAATTACTTTTAAAATATTGGCCCTGCATAGTTGTCAGTCCTCTGGTATTAGGTAACACCACAGCAAACCTCTAATATGTTGGTGATTAATTAATTAATTATATATCAGAGAATAAAATTATCTTTAATCTTTTTAATGTTTTTTTAATTAAATATATTATATTTAAATCGAAATTCTGATTAAACCTTTTGTAAGGTTTCATTTCTTCATTTTATTTATAATCAAAATTCTGATTAAACTTTTTGTTAGTTTTTTTGTCATATAGTTTACGTCATTCATTTAAAGAACTATAGTTTTTAAATTTTAACATGTTCTATTTTTTAAATACCCAAAATTTGAGTGAAATAGCATTAAGATTACAAAATGTTTATGAGTTATAATAACTTATACTTGTCATGATATTGCAGTCAGGGCTCGAATAATAATAATGGATCTTGGCAAATAATGGTAAGAGAACCACTAGCATGATTTTAATGTGGAATACAAATATTGATAGAAAATCGTCCACATAACATTATTCTGGCAACTAAAGCAATTATTATTTTTAATATTTAGGTTGCACATTTGGCGACCTGGCCACAGACTGTTTCGAGCCCTAGCAGTATGGCATTAAAAGAATAATAATTTGAAATGAGTATAATTAATTAAATTAATCAAAATTAAATAATAAAAGAATTTAAAGTTAGATAAAATGGGGTTTTACAGTCAATCTTCCTATTAGGGCTGCTTTTGATAACAAACCACCTGATTATAGATATAGCAGGATTATCAAACAGAACCATTTTACAAAAAATTTAAAGAATTCCACTTTATAAAATTATTGCTACAACTGACTTAAGCAGCCCAAATAAGAAAATTTGACTTCAACCATATCAAACAGAATGCTAAGATTTAAAAAACCAAACCAAACAGCAAACAAAACACACAAAAAATCAAACCAAATCAAGACAGTATTGTGAGGTCATGTCCTTGACCTTTTTACTGACCTTAACCTCTTCGGCAGTCACCTGGTCTATTGGGAGGTCGACTTTAGTGTCACGTGATTCCTTCACTTCCTCCGCTCCCTTCGTTTCATTACTTCTGCTCTTCGACTTGAAAACACCGCCTTCGTCTGAAACGAACTCACAATATCAGCAAATACCTCCAATGTATTACTCATATTGTTACAAAATAACTTGGGACATACCAAAGTGAAAAGAAAGTTTGTTTTGTTTAACGACACCACTAGAGTCACCACACCATCATTTGTCGTGTCGTTACTAGCTGTCTTGGCTTGATATAGTTCGGTTTAGGAAATAGGTCCTCATTAGAAAAATAATAATAAATAGAAATATTTATTTTTCAAAGTTTTCTTTGATGATTACAGGTAGATTGACCTTTTTAGTAATTAAATGACCCAGTATTTGTACATTATTTGGTATTGTCATTACTAAGGAAAAGCAATTGTAAGTGTGCTGTGCGGTCAGATGGAAATGGGTGCATAATAGCAAAATGAGACGGGTCCCCGACATTTGGATGGATAATGAAAACATTTTGTGGCCAACCCGTATTGATTTTTTACGTGCCAGTCGACAAGTGACTGTAGGTTCAAAAATTGGTAGTCACTTAATCATGCTATTTTTGACACAATTTAATCCGAGGCAATATTAGCATGGAGATCCATTGGAAAATAGATGGTGGTGCGCAACCTAGAGAACACAGATTTATTAGTCATCAGCTTTTTGATATCAAACAGTTGGTAATTTTGACATGTATAAAGTCTTTGAAAGGAAACCGGCCATGTTTCAATTAGTACATGTAGCAAGGGATCTTTTATATGCATCATCCCACAGACAGGATATACCAGTCGTGGAGCACTGGCTGGAATGACAAACAGCTCAATTTTATACAAAACAGAAATGACAGGTACATTTATAAGGAACTAGGTAGGGTCAGTCATTTTAATAATTTAAAGGTTTTAAGGATGCAAATAGACTACAATGACTGAGTGTCTAGAACAGCACTGTTGAACAGCACTACCAGACATTAACCAACCTCGGTCCTGTCTGTGGGATGGTGCATATAAAAGAACCCTAGGTACTAATGAACAAAATCACCAAGGTCTAATTAACGAGCTACTCTCGACTCACTAAAATCAAAACCTATACTAGCTCCGGAAACGTTCTTTTTTCAAAAACTGCTTACAATTTCCTCAAATCAAAATTGCATACCTTTTCTCTCTGGCATATTAACTGCTTCATTCAAAATTCCGTAGCACCCCCACCACCCACTCCCGCCTGCTAGCGACTTTGGTTGGGCTGATGGTGGTCCCTTGCACCAGCCAGTGCAGGCAGTCCCTTCTCTCCCACCCCCACCTTTCCTGTCCTGACAACATGCACTACAACAGTTTGTTCTGAATGTGCATGCAAAAACCATATGACCTGACCTGACCTAACCTGACCTGACCTAATGAAAAACATGTAGTAGGTTTTCTCTACAAAACTACAAGTACATGTATATGTCAAAATGACCAAATGCCTGACATACAATAACCGATGATTAATAAAACAATGTGCTCTAGTGGTGTCATTAAAACATTTTATTTTATTTTTAACCGACCTCGGTGGTGTCGTGGTTAAGCCATCAGACATAAGGCTGGTAGGTACTGGGTTCACAGCTCGATACCGTCTCCCACCCTGAGGGAGTTTTAACGACTCAGTGGGTACACTTCAGCTACACTCTCTTCTCTCTCACTAACCATTAACCACTAACAACTATCCTACTGTTCTGGACAGTGTGCTTGAACCTTAATTTGATATATGCACGAAAATAAAAAAAAGTTGTTTTTTGTTTTGTTTTTTTAACGACACACTCAACACATTAGAAGTACGGTTATATCGGCGTCAGACATATGATTATGTCGAGAAAAAAAACAGTGGTTAGCTGACGGGGCACGAAAATAAGTATAAATGAAATGAAACATACAGCATGCATTCCTCGTGATGCGCGGTCGATCTAGGATCGATCCCCGTCAGCTAACCACTAGGGTTTTTCTCGACATAACCATATGTCTGACGCTGATATAACTGTAATTATAATGTGTTGAGTGCGTCGTTAACCAAACAAACAAACAAACAAAAATCCTCGTGGGTCGGGACGTAGCCCAGTTGTAAAATGCTTGCTTGATGCTCAGTCAGTTTGAGATCAATCCCCGTCGGTGGCACCATTGGGCTATTTCTCATTCCAGCCAGTGCACCACGACTGGTATATCAAAGATCGTGGTATGTGTATGTACTATCCTGTCTACATAAAAGATCCCTTGCTACTAGTTCAAAAAAGTAGCAGGTTTCCTCTCTGAGAATATATGTCAAACTTACCAAATGGTTGACATCCAATAGCCGATGATTAATAAATCAATGTGCTCTAGTAGTTTTGCTAAAGCAGCCCTCGAAATTGATTTGTGACAGCATTTCATTGCCGTCGCAAATCTGAAGGCATTTTTCTCTGAGCTCGTTCCAATTACAAATCCCAGAAAAAAAAGCTAATATTAGTCCATTTATTCCGGTATAGAAGTTTATGAAAGTAAAGTTGAGACGTCATGTTTTAGCATATTATTACTGCAGTGTCTGTATGAATAATTTTGACAGCATTAATATTTTCTTTAAAATTGCCGCCTTAGTGCCGTTGCAAAATTGATTTGCGACAGCACTTAATTGCCGTAGCAAACTTGTCCAAATTTCAAGGGCTGCTAAAGAAAAGAAAAGTTTGCTTCACGTACTAACCTTTATCGTAGTTGACCTCCTGCGTGCGTTTGTTTCGCTCCGAGCTGCGTTTGTGAGCGATCGGCTTGGCTGGGAAAACGCTGTCTTCTTCTTTTTTAGGCTGATGATGATGGTTGCGACGGTACCTGAAACCAGATTTCAAACAAAATAAACGTAAAATAAATATAAAGGTGCATTGAAAAGTGATCTAATACTTTTATTATTTCAAAACATGTCATTTCAATACTGCTGACTCTTTACTATTTTGGTGTCGTTGAACAAAACAAACTTTTTGTAACTAATATGTAGTCCGTTGTTACTGGTTTACAATACACTACATACATGTCTTATTTCAGGATGGGAAAAGATTGGATTATTTCATCTGAGGTGGGTACGAAAATTAGATGGAATAAATGACCAGTTGGACATCCGGCTATGAGATGCCTGCTTTTCAAATTGGATACAGCCTACTACAGTAAAAAAAAAATCTAATTTATATCTGTCTCTTGTTTTACAAAATATATCTAACATAACTATTTTCAATGGGTGCAGTTAGTTACATTTTCTTTTCATTTCTTGCCATTTTTCAGAACTACGATCTTCTGGCATCCATGTCGTAACATCTTTGTCATTTGTTGAGTAAATCTGCCAGCTAACTCATTGATGGATGTGACCATATTAAAGGACATACCCTAGTTTTTAAACACTAAGACATAGTTTTGACTATTAGAGGCATTTTTTGAGAACTGAAATCATACTTTACTTAAATTTTATTGTTTAAAGTATCCATTTCCGTACATTCAAAGTGTTTTTGGTCATCCTGATGTTTTTTAATATCACAAAATGCATTTCTCATATTTTAAAAGGGCATGTGCCTCTGAGAAGTAACAATTATGTAGTCGAGTTTTATTCTATTTTCGATGGTATTTCACCATTTCAAAGTCAAAGACTCGTGTTTCACTCAATTGTAACTTTATAAAAATGTGTTACAGGTTTGTAAATTAAACTAAACTTAATGTTAATTTTCATGAACTGAAACTAGGGTATGTCCCTTTAATTACATACTGACAAAATAATCATCAAACTCGATTTCTGAGACAACAGGGCTCGAATTTAACGATGGTACTGACAGCAATTGCCATTATTGCCTACTGCAGCTCAAGGATTTAACTGATATCAGTGTTTTGCTGCTGGATAAAAATGGCTGCCGCTGGCTGAAAGGATAATTTGGGGTTTTCATATTTGTTGCAAAGGTCATTGCCTTAAAACTGAAGTTGGTAGACCCGTCAAATGTGTCGTCTTTGAGCATTTTATCTAAGGCAGAAACATTAAAAAATTGCCATATGGAGCAAATTTAAAAATTCAAGCGAGGTGAAGTAGGAAGGCCTCCTGCTTGCATGGAAACAATTAGGCCTAGTTCTTATAAAACTTGTTTAGAGTCTAGACTAGAGACTCTAATAGAGTCTGAGACAGTGATGTCATGACAACATCATATAAATTGTATGTGTGTGACATCATTAGAGATTAAGTCTGGACTACGAGGAAGGTTTTATAAGAATGGGCCCAGAAGTCTGCTGGCCATTATCATGAAAGAATATTCACAATAACCACGATTATCAGGGTTTCTGCCAGAGGGTACAACAGGCATGGCACCATATCCTAAACAAATTTACAGATTTAATTTTTGTTAAGTTTACCTTTTGACCAAATTAATGTTTCGTATCATTACTCAGGGTTTCTGTCAGAGGGTAATATATGGGCATGGCGCCATACCCAATTTTTTCTTTTTTAAGTTGTCCTTAACTCTAACCCTAAACCTAACCCATTTTCTTTATAGGGGAGGCTCCCATACCCACTATTCATTCAGCACACACATTATAAATATTCAATTTCATAGCGCCACATCCAAACATTTCTTTTTGCCAGAAACACTGTTACTGTATGATTTTCTTAACTCTAACACTACACCTAACCCACTTTCTTTCTAGGAGAGGTCCCCCCAGGGCTTTAGATCTCACTAATTTGGGCACAATGGGGACTTTTTTCTAAGTACAGGAAGGTAATTTTAGGTCAATACTATCATTATAACAGCTACTGGAGAGTTGTCAATATTCAAAAATGTATTTCTAGCTGTTTTCATGAAAATAAACTTAATATTTCAATGGTTTTGAGGTGAGATATTTTGAGGTCAGTATGTTTTTACTTAATTTGGGCATGATTAATTTGGGCATCTGTATTTTGGGCACAACGTTTATCGCCTCGACTTTAATGCAATCTAAAGCCCTGCCCCCATACCCCCTGTCACACACTGTATATATTCAATTCCACTGAACCATACCCAAAAATTTCTTTCCAGCAGAAACACTGTTTATCCACCCGCACCCCCAAAACGTTTTTCAATGGATTGTGATATTCACAGGGCAAGGAAGTGAAAAAGAGTTTCCCATAAAATATGATATCCTGAGGCCTTCTCTGGCTCTGTATCCTTTTTTCTTTCGGCCGACTGTTAAAAGATTGTGCCAAAATTCCTTCATACTGAAATGCGCACCTTTTCTCTTTGGCATAATTAATGCTCCATTCAAAATTCCATAGCCCCACCACCACCAACCTCGCCTGCTACCGATCTTGATCAGACAGCTGGTGCTCCCTTGCATCTGCCAGTGCAGGCGGTCTCTCCTACATCCCCCCCAACTTTCTGTCTTGGAGGACAGGTGTGCGCTACGACAGTTTGTTCTGAATGTGCACGTTAAACCCTATGACATGACATGACATGACATGGCCTACACAGTAGCCAGTGACAAACACAAGGAACAATGGAAACAAACACAGAATGATTAACAGAGCACTCCAACATGAAACAACAGACTGATCACACATGCAGTGGAAACAATTAAAGTTAGTTCTGGACATCGATGGGCAACAAGTTACAACAAGCTATAAAGTCAGGGTTTTATCACCTATGTTGCTAGACTCCGAATATCGGCACCATTCCCCAAGGCTATGTCGTTTTTTTCCTCCCAATTTGGAGTTTAGAAAAATCCCAATATGAATGCTAAAACTTCCCAATTTGTATTTGTTTCCTTTTAATATTCTTGAAGCTCTTTTCTATTGCTTTTTATTAAATCATTGATCGCTTTTGATAAGAATAAACAACAATCAATATTTTTGTGGCTTTTAACAAGATTTTGAAAGGGAACACAAAATTCCCAATTATTTTGTAAAACGACGCAAAAATTCCCAAGTTGAAAGCCATGGGAGTCAAGTCAAATTTCAGAAATAAAACCCTGAAAGTGCTGCATTTCATGAAATTAATAAACTTACCCAAACTTACCCATCGTATCCATGTCATATAAGCCCATGTGATAATGCAGTGTATTAACCTGGTTAATAACAGTTATGCAAATTTAAAAGTATATGCAAATTTACAAGGTCTCTCGATCTGTAATAATGTCTTGTTGTCAGCGGATCATTTGTTTACAAGCTAACAAAACATGCATAATCTGTGTCTAGCATTTTCATAAGATTTAGTTAAAAAGTGTGACTTTTAAACTAATTTGTGCTAATCATGTTGACATCATATTACCGACTGAGGTGACTTTAGTACTGTGATTTATTAAATATTGAACACAAATTTTATTTCAGAAGTGTTATAAGATAAATAGAATTCGCTACTCATGTTTTTTAATATGTAACATATCAACCTCATCTAGTGAATCGGTATTTGTCTCAACAGAGTTTCGACAAATACCAACCCACGTTTTATATTTTCCATATAAAAAAAAAAACACCTTAAAATCTTCAATATTCATTATTCTACCAGTACACTATTTAATGTATCAAAGTAATGGACAATCGTGAGATCAAGAGTGTCAGAGAAGTGATTAACCTTTTTTAATCAGTGGCAAATGGGAAAAATAGAAGAAATGAAGTATGCATGGGCCCGATTTCAGTATAGTCCCAAGTTGAACATGCCCTATGGGTCCGATTTCAGTATAGTCCCAAGTTGAACATGCCCTATGGGTCCGATTTCAGTATAGTCCCAAGTTGAACATGCCCTAGGTCTTAGACTATGTCTTCGTAAATAAAGTCTTATTACAGACATAATTCCAAATATCCGAAAAGTATCTTTAGGAAGACCTATCTAACATGTACATAATTATGTATGTATCTCTTCTGTTTGTATTTCTAATCATTTTGGTGCTATTAAAAAATGGCAAGAAAAGTGAATAATAGAAAACAAAGAAGATCTGATGATATACTGTATATTACTGTTTGTTGACATTAGTATTTGGTGTTTTCCCTAGCTTGTTTTAGGATGGTGCGGCACCATGCCTCCATAGTCTAGCACCATCTTTCCTTAATCAGCACCATTCTGCCCTGAGATTAAACAAGCCTTTTTCAATAATTAATTCTAAAATTGCCTTTATAAAACACACAAAAAAAGGTATTATTAATTAATAAAATATGCTGTTTATATCTTTTGCCATTCATTTATTAAAGCAAACACATAATTTTTATTTTATTTTTGTTTGTTTATTTAACGACGCACTCAACACATTAAATTATGGTTATATCGGCGTCGGACATATGG
>JAECMU010111076.1:1158-14832 GCA_016106625.1 Dracogyra subfuscus
GGTGGACTAGTAGAAATTCTGGCAAGCTAATAAATGTTAGTTGGTTCTGGTCCGACAGTCAAGTGAAGCATTTTCCATTTGTGCACACCTGGTACTTTTAATGTATATATACTAAATTTTTGTTTTTTCATGATAGATAATATTTAATTTTAAAGTTCCAGGTCCATTCTTTAGGCATATAAAAAAAACCCACCTTTATTTCTGTTGTTTACAGAATTGTTTCCAGTGCATAAATCTTGAATACGAATGACCTTTTTAACACATCAGTCTTTAAACTTATATCAGATTCAGTGTTCGAAATAAGCACTGATCTCTTTGTTCCGACAAGTGATAATCTGCTGGGACAAACAGTGGACAAATAAATATGTATAATGCTGTTTCATTTTGATCAATCAAAAACATTGTGCTTGCTCATGAATAAAAGCAACAACTCATTTAGACAAGTAAAAATATTGATGGACACGTAGAACAAGTAGATTTGTAGAAATAAGATATACTTGAACTAGTGAAAAATTCTTCTTATTTCTGTTACTGCTTATACATGTAATATTATTGAGCTTGAGCTTGTCCAATAAATATTTGAGGCACTTAAATAGATCTGACTATTCAACCTTGAGTGGAGTTGTGCTACTGTTAATGTCTGAATCTATGTTTACAATGGGTATTGTTGGGAATCAGTTGTAAATTTATCATCAATCATCAGCTTTAATTAATACAAAACAAATTCTTTTGTAGGTTGGAGGTTATTCAGGTGGTTTTTGTTGTCATTGCTGTTGCCATGGCAGTGTTTGCAGTTATTCTACTGATATTTGGATTCCTGGCAACTGGTGCAACACGTCAGAATGTGTACTCTGGTGCCAAGTGCATTATGGGAGGCAGAGTGTCTGCTGCATTTGTTAGTATTTTGTGATTAGTTTCGTTAAATATTGTTTGTTTTTACAGGTGATGTTTTTTTTATTCTGAAATCAGTTTGAAGAATTGTTTTGCTTAAAATTACAAGTTACGGATGAATAATATGAATTTGCCTTAAAAACAATTCCCAAGATAGTCAACAATATTTCTAAATATATTGTGACACAGTAAATATGGTACTAAAATCATTGTTGATGATGAGAAAGTTTACTATGTGTGGTTCTTAAAGAGAGAAATCCTGTGTATTATTATTTGTTTTTTTCTTCATATTTACTGGTTTTGTCTGCAAAAAATACTAACTTAAATTTGTGCTTTGTTTTTTTCTGTAAGCGGGAAAGTATATAGTCCGTACCAACTTCCTTCCAAATTTTTTGGTAAAAAATAATTTCAATTTGGAAGAATATTGTTTTTATGTACAATTTAAAAACAATCGGCTTGGAAATAAATAGCGTGTAGTAAATTCCAGAGTTTCCAGTGGGAAGGAGTATAGTATACTATCTCTGTAATTATATTTGGTAAATAACAGTTTTCTACAAATACAAAATTTGAATGATATTTTTAATTTACTTATATAAATAAGATAATGAATTTACTTATATACATAATACAATGAATTTACTAGTCTATTAAACATTATTTAATGCCATATCTTTCAGTTCACAGTGATCACCTATATTCTGAACCTTGGCTGGATTGTGATAATGTGTTTTTCCATCGTCCCAATTATTCTCTACACAGCTATTTACTCCATATGTAACAATGAGGTTTACAACAGAAACGCTGATAACCTGAACTACTGCTTCAATCTGACTCAGTTCGGTGAGCTATTTATCCTTGTGAAATACATGAACCTGCTAGCACACTTATTTCTAAACAAAACAGAACTACATAAACAGTTGGTCAGTTTAACAGGCACAATATATTGTGTGAGTTGAGAGTAAATTCCTATTTTGAAAATGCCTCACTGTTTGAGATGCATATTAAAATGCTGGACTCAATTTTACGAAATAGTCCTATCTCCAGTTGATTGCAGTGACTTCTGGTTAGATTTATGTAATCTTTACAACCATTCCAAGAAGTAACTGTAGGATAGTAATAATTAACAATTGATATCTTCTATGATGATTTCTCATGAGATTATTTTGTTTGTGTTTAATTAGGTGTTTACAGAGGGTCCACCTATTCAACCAGCTTTTCCTCAGCAGGGAAAGATTCTATTTGTAACGGTGAAGTGAAAAGAATGTGTGACAAGGTATGTTGACTGAATGCAGGGATCTTACAATCAAATCTAAATTGTCTTAGTGCTTTATTTCTGTGGGGTGGGTGGGGTGGTGGTTAGGAATCAATCCCCATTCCAGCCAGGGCACCACGACTGGTATATCAAAGGAAATGATATATGCTATTCTGTTTATGGGATGGTGCATATGAAAGATCCCTTTCTACTAATGCAGAAATTTGAAATAAGTCGAGAACGGTCGTTCAGGTTACCGGGAGGTTACCACGTGTAAGAAAGGTCGAGAACGGTCTTTCGTTCTCGACAAACATCTTAACGAACAGTAGTTTTGTCTCCAAAGGTAAATCAGGCAATGCATTCCGGACTTCCGTGTTTCCGATACAATTTCAGAACGTCCGCGTTTTAGCAGTATCAACTAGACGTGTGCCGAGTAGTTTGTAAGAACATTTAATTTAAACGTAGAAGTACCGAAAACAGTCTATATAGTTGTGATAACCTATAGGTTACCAGGTTATATTTTGTGGTAACCTATAAATGGGTTACCAGACACAATGCTTATTTCGATGCCTGTAATGGAAAAATAATTTATTGTGATGTGATTGATCAAACAGTATTACAATTATTTGTTTGATCAATCAAAGGTTAAGAAATACCATTGCCTAAAACATATCCATGTATATATATATATAAATATACATATATGTATATATATATATATATAGGGAATAACTGGTTACTGTCTTAAGATATTGGCTTTATCCTGCGAAGGTTACAATGGTGAATGTGATGGAGGCATTGCCGAGCTGCATTCGCCATTCGACAGCAGGATAAAACCGATATCTTAAGACAGTAACCAATTATATCTTTTATTCTTCAATCCTACAGTAATAATCGGAAATTCGTTATTTATTCTAGTTTTGTGTATGCCAATCGAATATTGTCAACCTAGCAAGGCTTTTGCCATATAACGTCATTATTTGTAAAACGCTAGCTACATTCTGTCACATTAAAAAAGCATTTCTAAACTCTTAATTCATAAATAAATATACACGTTTTGTATTGTTATCGCAAAACTAAAAGTTATTTGTGTTTAAAAGAATATGTTTACTGAAAACTACTCTGAAATACTCGAGTTGAGTTGGGCTTATGTCACATAACCTATATTTTTTGTCAGTGACTGAAAATATAGAGATTTATCTAGTCATCATATCTTTCCAATGTATACAGTGATTGCTGGATAAATACATGTTTGTATATATACACACACAGTTAAACCTGTCTAAACCGGACCCTGAACATACTGAAATCTGGTCAAAATCGGCCAAAGTTTATGATCCCCAATTTTCTCTTTATTTAAACCATGTATTAAAATCCTGATAACATTTAACCTGTCTATTTCAGAATCCAGACTGACTTTTTATTCAGAAATGTAAAATCCTTAATTAACCTGAACAAACCAGCTTAGTGTTAATGAATGAAGAGTCAACTTAATGAAAACACACTTACCAGAAAATATCCTGTGCAGCATCCATCGTTATGTCACACGTCACTGATTTCCATGGTCTCAGTCCTGCTTAGCAGACATCAGAGTAATTAATGCTCAGTTGTTTACAGTTATAATGTCTGGTGCAGTGCAAATTCCTTTCAGCTTCAGAAAAATCTCAGATACTTATAAATTAGGGTTTCTACCATTGATTTTTTGCTAATGCGCTTTGAAAATAAATTACTGACACACTGAGAGTAAAATACCTAGAAACAACTAAAATTGGAGTAAAATACACACATGTGACTTAATTTGTATTTTATACACTAAATACAAACAGAAAATGTTATGTTTTCAAAACAACAAAGATACTGAATTTTGCTAAGAAAGAACGAAAATGTCTCTGACACCACAGGCTATATGTAAGCGTGTGGAATTATCTGTCATTTTGCAAAATTACATTGATATTTGTTATTTTTAATTTATGTTTTAATGTTGGTTCATAAATAAGAAAGATATACATAACAAAATTTGGATATAACAACATTATTATTAGTCCAACAGTCACATTCATTTAGTAATTCTTGGACTTGTTCGTTGACAGTTACAAATTTTAATTCCGATGTCAAGGGAAATAACTCTGTATTCTAAAACGCAACCCTCTAAACATTGGATCCTGTCTAAACCGGATAAATATTAGGTCCACAACATAATCTGGCTGAGACAGTTTTTACTGTGTGTGTGTGTGTGTATATTACTTATTTTAGATGAGTAATGCTTTTTATCTTTTGTAGGCAAGCAAGAAAGCAAAATAATGTTTGTTCAGCTGCTAGCCATGTTCTATCAGATATTGTGATACATTAGTATGTGACAATAACAGTATATTGAAAAATAACTTTCAGCTATTTTACTTGTATTTCTACTTGTACGCCTAATTGTTTTATATTGTTTATATCTTGTACTTTTAAAATATATACAATTTCTGTGTATCTGTAGATCATTGAGGCTGGACCCCTGTTCTGTGTTGCTTTCATTGGAGCTTTGTTCATTGTTATTGGAATGGTAAGAACCGTATTAGTGGAAAAAAACCATTTTATGTAAAATTATGTTTATTGTTTAGTAGACAATTAGAATTGTCAGTATACTTGATGTATATACTTGATGTGGCATACTTGACTTAAATACGATTATTGTTACTTAAAGCTTGAACTTTGCCACAGAGAAGTTTAATCCTGATTTAAAAATAATTATTTATTTTATTCAGGAAATCCGCATTTCATTTTTTTTTCATCACCTCCACAACAAGAGAGTAGATACATAACTGAAGGGTATAATGTTATAGATTTTATACCAAAGATTAAGCATGAAAGGAAATCTTTACTTGAACTTTAATCAGTTCTAAACCAAATTTTAAGAAAAACTTGTCATCTTTTTCGACTAAAAGTAATTTACAGCCATTGCACATGTGTGTTAGGTTAACTGTATATCACAGTCTAATCGATTTCCATCCTGTAGTTTTTTCATTGGCGGTATGGCAATGGTGACCTGGTCATCACCTAGCAGCAACCAGTCGTATGTCTTGAAATTGTTAACACACGTACATGTGTTAACAAAACCATGTGTCATAAAAAAACACACACATGGTGTTCTCACCAATGGGTGTGTAAAAAAACTTCTTTGACAGGGATTATCATAAGTTTATCATCAGATATGTTAATAATAATACAGTAATACCGGACCCTGAATAAACAGGAATCTTGTCAAAACCAGCCAAGTTTCATGGTTCTGAATTTTATAAATTCTAAAACAACACCCATTTAACATCAGATCCTGTCTAAATGAAATAAATATTATGTCCCTTGTGTGATCTGGTTCAGACCGGTTTCACTGAAGTTGTTTAATAACTTTATCTGTTTGCAGACACACTTCATGATATGTCTGGCAGCTAACTACACTCGTATCAAGATATCGAAGGAGCTCACTGAATACCGAGATGCTGTCGAGATGGAGGAACTGGAATTGAACAGCATTCATGACAGAAGCCAGAAAGGGCCACCTCCCTACCTTGGCCGTTGATGGCTGATAAAGGGAATCAGTCACGGGTGTTGATGGTGTATTGGTGGGCTCTTACAGGTGTCTAAACCAGCCATACTTGGCAAAATATACAACTCTAATCATAGGGTGTTTGTTTTAAACACATATAAGTCCCTAAACAGAAAGAAAATGTAGCATGTGCATGTGGCCAAATACCTGTGTTCATCATCATTAAAATAGCATATAAATGCAAGGTTTAGCAAGACTAAAGGATTAATACCATTTAATAATATGATCTATAACTGTCATCTGACCAATTTCTATTATTAATTGTTCGCTCTCCTCTTCTTCTTTTTTTCCAGCCATAACATTTTAAATTTGTTTCCTTGAAATACTGAACCACTACCCATATTGATTTACTGACCAGACCTAACCACTGACCATACTGATGTACTGATCATAGTGACCCACTGACCATCTGACCATTCTGTCTCACTAACCATACTGACCATCATGACTCACTGCTGAGATGATTAGTTTGGCCACAACAGACCCAGAATGACTTCAGCCATCATTGTTAAAATGCTACTTAATCATGGTGTTAACATTGAAAACCATTAGAAATGAAAATTCATCGTGATGTGTCTCTTGACAAAAATACTTTTCTCACGAGATATTATGAAATGAAAATGTTGAGTAGATTCGAAACCTGACTTGCGTGATCCTCTATTTTAACATACATATTTTAACAGGTGGACAGGTTTCTCACATGTCATTACCGGTTCTCTGTCATATTTTCTGTTTACTTACAAATGTGTTTACACAACACAGGGACTCCTTTGTAACTGTAGTTACCTAACCTAACCAAATACTCTGGTTTTTTAGTCACCTCAAACCAAGTATCCTTTCGTGCAATAAAAACATGTAAAATAATTGTAGTTTTAATACAACAGAAACTTGTTGTATTGCTATCTGATAATTAGCACCATTTAAATTAAAATAACTGGCTATAAGTTTGCATTAAACACCCGTGACGACTTCTCTTTATTCATCAGCTAAAGGCATATTATCGGCTCTAGGCATATTGACACATCTCATTTCAGTATTTCACTCGAGTGAAACATCGGATCATTGAAACATGCAGCCTGGCAGATGAAACCATGTTCTTAATTTCTGCCTATATTGGTGCTTTTGATAAGAATGCCATCATCAAGATGTGTTGGTGGTTTGAAATGTGAAATTACCTGGTCCATACTATTGTGTGGAGTTACATTGTTTTTATCCATTGTATTCTATGCTGTATATATACACACATAGGGCCAATACTATACATTTTCTTCACGTGAAAACACCAACATTCATTAGTATATATGTAATTCTTCAATACAGGGCCTATACTATACATTTTCTTTATGTGAAAATATCCATGTTCATCTTGTAGTGTATGAACTCAAAAGTATGTAATAGTTTCAGGAATAAAAAGTCAGGATTGATAGGAAAATAAGACCTTCTGAACCAGAAATGTGTTTTAAAAAAGTGTTCTTTGAATTTGACATTTTATGTCTTTACATTTTTATAAATGTATTTTTACAGATATATTATTGCATTTAAAAATTACAGAAGATTGGTCTAAGGGCAAAATCTGCTTCCGGGTTCACAGATTATTTAATATTAAAAGAAAATTGAATGGTCATGTTAACTGTTGAAAAAAAGTTTTTGTATTCACAGACTGTAATAAAAAAAAAGTTATTATATTCCCAGGCTGATAAAAACATTCTAGTTTTCATTGTCACCAACTATTGATATCACAAAGTGATTTTACATCAGTGTTATATTTCCATGTAACACATCAAAAAACTACATTCCAAGAAATTCTATATTGTGCTCATGGTTGTTACTTATATTTTCTTATTGTGTCACTTACCGACACTTATACATACAATACATACTTGGTTGTGTCTTATAATTGTTACAATTACACCTTGATGGTGATCTTAAATGTATTGCATATCACAGTACACATTTAAATAATATTTTGTATATATCGATATTTTTCAATTAAGTTTGAGCTTTTGTACGTCTTTTTATACTGGTTGTGATATGTACTTATTGTTTTGTTGTTGTAAATATAGTAGTCTCATCAGATCATCAATCATGGATCATATTATAAGTATGGGTTTTTTGGTGTTTTTTTTGTATATACATTTTATGCAAGACTGCAATCATATTCTGGTTCATTAAAATAATGGAAATAAAGTTGGGTCTCCACGAGTACTTGAGTACTCGGGTACTAGCCGAGTCTAGCATGATTTGAGTCAGTTCACAGGTCTTGAGTATGAGCCAAATCTATCATGATTTGAGTCTCTTCATAGGACTTGTGTATTTGGGTACAGGCCAAGTCTTATTATGATTTGAGTCTGTTCATAGGATTGAGTACTCAGGTATGGGCCAAGTCTATCATGATTCGAGTCTGTTCACAGGACTTTAGTACTCTGGTATGGGCCGAGTCTATCATGATTTGAGTCTGTTCACAGGACTTGAGTACCTGTGCAAGGAAGAGCAGTCTCATTTAATTATATTTGTTTGCGTCATTTTGCGATAGGCATGCCACCAGTTACATTATAGGGCTATGAGACATGAAGGAATATAAAAGTTGAATATGTAGAATGCAATATGATGGCATGATTTGGCATCCATGTTTAGCACTGGAATTAAGATGCATAATGCTAGTTTACTTTATTAATTTGTCTCATTGTCATATAGTGTAAGTGTCGGGTACTCAGGTCTGGGTCGAGATTGACCCTCAAGTACTCAAGACCAATATTTTGGTCTCATGGATGCCCTAACACAAAGAGGATTCCACTGTAGTTGTTTGTGACGTTATTGGTAAACAATCTAAAATGTTAATTAATACAAATGTTTATTGCATTTTATTTTTATTCCATTATGTTAACAATTTTTACAGTGTGGCATTTGTGTCCAGTCTGTTTTGGTCTTTGTCTCATCTGTACAGTGGTAAATAATATTTTAAAAATCATGTTTCATCTAAAAAAAAACAAATTCATATTACTTTTATAAAATATCCCTTGTGTTTTAGGAAGTACATGATGTAGTATTTGTATAGGTTGTGCTTCGATCTCGGTGACTCCAACAAAAATAAGGTGATTTAACAGAGAATCAGTTTTTATCACAGGATTGATACATCTGGACTAAATTTCATATTAGTGGATTAATGTCCCCAGTGTCTTTGCAGAACATTTGTGTTTTGGCATTGTAGTTGTTTAGTAGTCAGTGGTTTTCATTAATCATTATAAAATATTCAATGTAGCAAGTTTACTTTAATATGTAAGATATTTTATTTTGACTCTTAGATTCCAGCATGCTTTTGTATTATTATTTAGGATAGTGGTTTCCATGATTCAGGAAACAATTTCTCATACTTATATAATTATTATAAACCATTGTCACCAGCTGGCCTCATACAAGGTAAACACATGACTGCAGCATCACTTACAAACAGTAATAGTAATACTTGATGGTTGTGTGTGTTATACTATTAGTAGGTACTAGTTGTCATTTTGTTAAATTGTTTTAAATAGCATGTAGATTATTTTTAATATTTGTTTTATATCTTATTATAAATGTTGTTTGTCACTTTATTTGACAACATTATAGCAGTATACACAACTGCCCTAACCCGGCCATAATTAAGTACTTTAGTCTTTTTGAATGTCACTGTAACTGTAAGTTTCAGGCTAACCAAGCTTTTTTCTCAATTTAATTAATAATAACTAGTTAATGACCAGGCTATCTTAGCACTACAATATCAGAAAACTATCGTAGGTTATGACATCACTATGACACATCATAGCCTACAATGCTTTTACGATATGGTAGCACTGAGATAGATATAAAAATATGGTAGCTGAACAGGATAAAGTCAATAGCCAACATTATTAACTAATTATCTTTATACTGTAATCCATCAAAAATGAGAGAGAAAAAACCTGATCTGGGGACTACAGGATAAAGCCAATATTCTATATGACCTATGTCATAAACTGGTTATCTTCATACTGTAATTCATAAAATATTTAGAGAAAGAAAACCTATTATTCCTGTTTTTATTTTCAGTTACATTGTACAATTATCAATGTGGTTCTACCATCCCAATGTTTGTAGTATATAACGCTGCATTATACATCTCAGTATTATATATATATATATTGTTTTTATTACATATGAAATTATTGAGATGTAAAATACAGTTTGAACTACCACAAACTTTAGGATGATTAAAAACATTTGATATAGACATTAAATTCGTGAATAAAAAAATAAAAAAAATAATATGTAATTGTAATTGATAAAAAGGATCTATTAGTTGAAAACATGTTTTAAAGAAAGGAAAGTCATGATGGTTCCATTAAGGTACAGGGTCATAGTTTCTTTGTCATCTTTTTCTGTTATTACATGCATGCACGAACACACATACACCAAATATTTTTAATAAATGTCCTTTTACATTGTAAATGTATATTTGTCTTAAAGAATATATAATGTTTTTCAATGATTGGCATTTTTGTTTTATATCTGACCTAGGATAAAACATTATGAGCCAGCTGGGGTTTTTTTTAATTTTTTTTTTTTTTTAAAAACCCACAAGCCCATTGGGCTACTGGGTTTGCATTTGTCACTAGCCCTGTGTTAAAAAGCACTAACCACGGGTGTCAGGCTAGCAGAATTTGCAAACACCATCTTTAGGTCAATTATTCTTTTCAGTATGGCATGCTGCCAGTTTTTTGTTTTATTATATGTCAACATATTGCTATTTATTAAGTATTTCAGTTTAAGTTCCCAATGATAATCGTTAGCCATAGAACCAAAAGATTTAAAGAAAGCAATTTCAATTTTTAGTCCCTTACCACAACAATCAGAGGAAACTAGACTGACACTATTGCCCAAGCATTGACCCTGCGGTACTACACAAGTTTTTGTCAGTCTGTCCCACATATAGTTTTATGGTGTCTCCCCCACCCCCACAGTACCTCAAGATACTGAGCTGACATTTTGTATAGCTATATTATGTAGTTACACATCAAGTTTGACTTTTTTGGAGATTGGCCCATTTTGGACAATTATTGCACCTTAACTTAGTAGAGCCAGTTTAAGGATCTGCAGGGCCTGTAGCACAAATAACAGTGGGGCGCCCATCCTAGAATATATATTTTTCAACCTCCTCGTGGAGGAAAATAAATGTGCACATCACAGCGGGGCCCCTTAAGTGCGGGGCCCATAGCACGTGCTACTAGAAAAAACCAGCTCTGGAACTTAAGAGATATAAAAATTTGTTGGGTGTGGTATTGCTTTAGAAGTTTCTCTCAAAAGATTTGTTTCAGTCGACTTTTGTCTGGCAGAGTTGGCTGGAAGATGGCTTCTTTCACGCAGTAGACACTGGCAGCCACTTCATAAAAAAATGTTTGGCATTTGTTCAAATATTACTTACCTTATGCCTTAAAGTTTAATATTTTTTCAAGAACTTGTGTTTCTCTTGGCCTTATGGAAATGTTTAATTTATTGAATATTTTAAACTACTGTTAAACTTTTTCTTTTGCAGTTGAATATAATTTTTATCAACTTTACACCCTGTTGATATAGTAGTCATTACACTAACATGGATGCAAAACGCTGAATGTTTGAAAATATATTTATTAACAAAAATCAACATGAATGAGACATAAATTGTCAAAACAAAAAATATTTTTTTTTTTAATTCAGTTATCTGTCAGTATTATAAAATAATTATCAAAAAATAAAGCGATATACAGATGTACAAAGCAATATTAAAATATATTAGTCATGATAAATGTAACAAGCAAATGGTCAACAGACTCCACCAAATAAAAGCAACATATAAACTCGTATAACAATTTTGGTCAATATGAAATAGGCCTTTTAAGACAACCGGGTTTATTGGTTATAGAACAGCACCCAACAATATTAAGAGTGGAGGTGTGTGTATGTGTGTCTGTACCACTGCTGCAACATCAGACTACTTCT
The DNA here is from genome assembly GCA_016106625.1 of Dracogyra subfuscus. NCBI lineage: Eukaryota > Metazoa > Mollusca > Gastropoda > Neomphalida > Peltospiridae > Dracogyra > Dracogyra subfuscus. The sequence goes on from JAECMU010111076.1 coordinate 12,882, forward strand.
ATTGAATAGCTGCAAGGTATCTTTTATATGCACTTTCCCACAGACAAAACCCCCCACCCCAAAACAGCTTTTGGTGTATCAATTATGGAACACTGATTGGAATGGGAAAACACCCAAGAGTCGAGACATTCACTGGAATCTAACAACATAATCCATTTTATTAAAGAATTTCTGACAAAAGTGGTCTGGTTTTTCTTTTTCATGTGGTCATTTTTGCATTTACCATAGTTCGACACTCAATAGTTGATGGTGTCATTAAACATTCTTTCATTTAAAAAAAAAAAAATTGTGTGTTTAACGACACACTGAACACATTGTAATTACGGTTATATCGGCGTCGGACATATGGTTATGTCGAGAAAAAACCCCAGTGGTTAGCTGACGGGGATCGATCCTAGACCGACCGCACATCAGACGGGCACTGTACCACTGGGCTATGCTGCCCACTATTTTTTCATTCATTGATGTGGTTATAAAATGTGTGTAACATTTAAAACAAGACTGTATACAAGTCATATATCAAATGTTGTGGTTTGTACTGTTCTGTCTGTGGGAAATGTGCATATAAAAATCTGTGTTGCCCTTTATATCAGTCATCCATATTTCATGAAAGTATATTCAACATGCTTTTTGGTGCTTGCATGTCAATAGACATTCATCAAGTCATTGTGTGTGGTGTGAATAGCCTATGTTACAGCGGGTTTCCTCTCTTACTTAGAACCAAGTGTTGCGTATAACACTTAACATAACATAACAGTATTATACAGTAAGAATCTGGGCCCATACTTTCAAAGTCATCTTGGAACTACAATATTGTAAAACCATCGTAGGCTATGACATCTGCCATAGGTTACGATGGTTTTATGATATTGTAGCACCAAGATACATGTAACTTTGAAAATACTAAGAACAATTAACATACACCATACTATAAGAAAAGAATGTTTTATTTAATGATGCACTCGACACATCTTAATTACGGTTAAGGACCTCACCGATAATAGAGAAAATCCATTGCCAGCAGCAGCAGCAAGGGATCTTTTAAGTGCAGCATCCCACAGACACAATAAAACATATACCAGTTGTGGAGCACTGACTGGAACAAGAAATAGCCCAATGGACCCACTGAATGGGATCATTCCTTGTCCAGCCACGATCCGGCTATATCCCACTCCATCTGACTATAAATGGTCAGATCTACACTTACTTGTGTAAATAGCACTCAATGTACACTTCTGAATATTAAATAAGATCTAATAACCATAAAAACAACACCAAAAATGGTCCCAGATATTTACTACATACCATGAAGTAATTGAAATGAATGATTTATACAACACCCATCCCACCTGCAGAAAATAGTAACAATCTTGCAATAATAATACTACATTATGCTGAAAATAATCAGATCTACACGTACACCTACCTGTGGTGGGTTTCTTCTTGTAATCTGTATAGATGATGGCCAACATGATGATTGAACTTACCAGATACATCCTCAAGAGATCTGTTGTGGTTAGAGAGACGAGGACTGGTATGTGGAGATTGACAGAAAAAGTTGAAAGATGGGAGAAGCTGTCAGATTTAAAGGAGAAAAAGAAAAGGGGCAGTTTGAAATGAGGGGGAAAAAAATCAGTAATATGACATCGATTTTTACTATCAAGTACTGAATGTATTAATATATTGTCATGACAAATGGACACTTTTTAACACTAATGTATTTTAAAACAAACTGTTATTACAAAAACATGATATATGACTGTTAATGTGACAAAATCCTCACCAGGCAATATATCTGTATATGTAACAGTCAAAACATTATTTTAACTCTCTTCTCCCTCTCTCCCCCTCCCCCTGAAAACAACAACAAGAAAACAACAAAGCAACCCTCAACCTTCCCCCCCAAAAAAAACCCCATCATTATTTACACTGATTTTTATTTCCACACCCT
>JAECMU010111079.1:0-10540 GCA_016106625.1 Dracogyra subfuscus
GCGATTAAATCCAGGTGTGTAGGCTTTAAGAGCATTTCAATGAGTGTGTTTGCACTGGATTCAAGATACGGATGATCCAGCACGTGCAAAAAATGTGTTTCGAGAATTCGTGACGTCACACAGGTAATGCAATTGACACGCAGGTGGGACTGCGGTGTGGGGGTGTGCCATGTCCTTTAACACAGTTGAGGTTCAATTCCACCAAAGATACTGCTTTAAAAAGTGTAATTCTTTCGCATTTTCAGGACCTGCGTTTCTTTTGCGTTTTAGTATATAAGATTATTTGAAGTTTCGGCTACTACAAACATTATGACAAGCATAAACACATTGTATTTTCAGATACTGGTATTCAAAACAGGAAGATTCTGTTGATGGGAAATGTCTTACAATGACAGAAAACTCGGGATATTCTCTTGAAATTAAATTCTGATTTATTTTTATTTATTTATTTAAAAAGAAAAAAAATCTTTTTTTTTTTTTTTTTTTTTTTTTTGCACAGCTGTTTACACTTTTTATAATCTAACTTTAAAATGTTTATATTGCCAATTAATCATGAATTTATTAATGGATGGATCATTCATTCCTTTTCCTTTAATTCTTTTTTTCATTCATTTTATTTATTTTATAATAAATATCTCGTCAGGATGAGGTGATGTCATGCGTTATTAGATTAGAAGAACACCCCTATTGTGAATTTCAGTACAGAATTATTGTCCTGAATGAAAAAGATGGAACTTTCAGGTAACAAGCAAAAGCCGTGCGGGAATTCTTCCTTCACTTGTCAAAAGCGAAGGAAAGACATTAAGTGTTCTGTTAAAATGCAAAGTTTTAATACTGGATATCTAGATTTGAAAAGGAAACAAAATATTCGCCGATGAAATAGGTGAAACAATTGTATCCGATGTTACGCCAACTGTATCTGTAATAAATAATAATATCCAGGATTCAGTCTACGATTTTAAAAAGCTAAATTTTACTTCAGTTTAGCAGAAACAGGACATGAAGGAACGATTCTTCAGGGGATTTTTCTTTAATATTTACAAACGATATATTTCCCTTGTATAATAATATTCGTGTAACATTAACACAGTTCATAATACGGTTCATTGATGTAGCAGTAAAAGTTTGGAAAGTTGGTTAAAGAATGTTTCAAGAACCAGTTTATGATTCATGTTTGGCCTTCGGAATTAAAGCTACCTTTTAGGTAATCCTGGAGGAAAAGGTCCTGTTGACTCGAAAACTTCTGTGATTTTTGCCTTGCCAAGTCAGTAAATGTCTTTGTTTTGAAATTAATTTATATTTTACCATGTCTGTTTGTTCCCTCTCATTTTACAATTCCTAAATGGTTTATGTGGCGAACGTCGATGCGTAATTATTAGGTTATAATTAGGCCTACTTAGAGCTTGCCATAATGTCAGTGCCTTTTCATGGCTTGTTAATTGTTTATCACAAAATATTACTCTTCAAAAAAGTAGGGGGACTCTAATAAGAATTTACGATTGCTAAAATTGTAAGTAATATTAACTGTGGGGAATGGCTATATGATAATAGTGAATTAATTGGGCAAACATTACAACCAGTAGTTTAGTATTACAGTAGGTTTTATGACCACCAATGATCTTAAAGGACAATTAGGGTCAGAAGCAAAATATAAAAATAGACGTTTTTTTATCAGTAAATCGCAAATTCAAACAATAAGAATGACTAAAAACAAAACAATAACAACTATGATCAATAGAATTAAAACGATTGACAGAAATAATGTTCCACAGTGATTAATGGACATTCCTGGAAATTGTCAAAATCGAGAATGACTCCCCACGCATGTGTATGGGACTTACAATTTATTGTATTTTGGAAGAACGCTCTTTGAGCTGATAAAAGATCATTGCCTATAAATATCTTTGCTATTTACCACAGAACCAAAACAGAGTATGCCCTTGTTTTCAACTGCAACTTAAAGGGACATACCCTAGTTTTTAAACACTAAGACATAGTTTTGACTATTAGAGGCTGAAATCATACTTTACTGGTACTTAAATTTTATTGTTTAAATTATCATTCCGTACATTCGAAGTGTTTTTGGTCATCCTGATGTTTTTTTAATATCACAAAATGCATTTCTCATATTTTTAAAAAGGCACGTGCCTCTAAGAAGTAAGTTATGAAGTCGAGTTTTATTCTATTTTAGAGGATATTTCACCATTTCAAAGTCAAAGACTCATATTTAACTCAATTGTAACTTTATCAAAATGTGTTACAGGTTTGCAAATTAAACTAAACTTAATGTTAATATTTATGAACTGAAACTAGGGTATGTCCCTTTAAACGTGTTTGTGTTAAAAATGTTAGTGTTACCAGTGTTAGTTGTTAGGTGTTAGTGTGTTAGGTGTTAGTGTGGATGTTAATATTAATGTTAGTCTTAGTGTTTCCGTACATTCGAAGTGTTTTTGGTGATCCTTGTGTTTTTAATATCACTAAATGCATTTCTCATATGTTTAAAAACGCTCGTGCGTCTGAGAAGTAGCAGCTAAGAAGTCCAGTTTTAGTCTATTTTTAGAAGGTATTTCACCAGTTTAAAGTCACAAAATCATGTTTCTCTCAATTGCAATGCAACTTTATCCAAATGTTTTACAGATTTGTACATTAACTAAACTTAGTATGCAATTTCATGGGCTGAAACTAGGGTCTGTCCCTTTAATACGTAGTCCTAAACATTGCAAAATGATATACCTGTACTAGGATACAAACCCAATACCTACCAGTCTTAGGTCCATAACTGGTGAACCGTGGTATGTGCGTTACTGTCTGTGAGGAAAGTGTATATAAAAGATCTCTTGCTGTTAAAGGGATATTCCTGACTTTGCTGCATTGTAAGATGTTTCCGACTAATAAAATATGTCAACGATTAAATTTAGATATTTAATACATTTTCTTATTTAGAATATCAGTGTTTGTATATTCAATGTGTTTCTGGTAGTTTTAATATTTGTAAGAAGCCCAAACTGGATTTCGTCTTCAAATAATTTCGTACGTACGAACAAATTTTTTCTTCGGAAATAAAACGAAATTTAACCCAGTACAAATATTAGAATGATCAAAAGCATGTTTAATATACAGCCACCAATATTTTATGCAAAAAATATATATACGATATGTAATAACAATCGTTAAAAGGCTACTTTAGACGATAACACATTAAAATTTGCAGAAAACTCTGGAATGTCCCTTTAATTGAAACATATAACGGGTTTCTTTTAATGGTTAAAGTCAGAATTACCCAGTGTTTGACATCCAATAGCCGGTTATCAATTAATCAATGTGCTCTAGGGGTGTCGTTAAACAAAATAAACTTTAAACTATTGTTCATACCTAATTCACCATCATCTTAATAATGATTCATTATCATGTGCAATCACAGCTGTTCGCTGAATTGTGTTGTACGGGGGAGGTGGGGGGCGACGTAGCCCAGTGGTGGCACTCGCTTGATGCGAGGTCGGTTCGGGATCGATCCCCGTCTGTGGACCCGATACATTCAGTGTAAAGCGCTTGAAGTATCGATTGCCAACCATAGACTGTTGTTGTTGTTTTTCTTCGCGTCACTACCAGTGCTCCACTAATCTTGGAGAAGTTAAAGTCTGTTTTGTTTAACGAAACCACTAGAGTTCACGAAGCTTTTCTATCCCACTCAAATAAAAGATTAAATTTGTCTTTCTCGTTTAGTTTGATGTGTTTAACGACACCACTAGAGCACAGTAATTTATTAATCATCAGCTATTGGATGTCGAGCATTTGGTTATTCTGACATGTAGTCTTAGAGAGGAAACTCGCTACATGTTACCATTAGTAGCAAGGGATCGTTTATATGCACTATCCCACAGACAGGATATCATATACTACAGCCTTTGAATATACCAGTCGTGGTGCAATGGCTGGAACGATAAACAGCCCAAATTGGCCCACCGACGGGAGAGCGTGCCATATGTTGAAGAAATGCACATACGAGGGGTGTCCCAAACGTTTCCGGCCTGATTAGGAAAAAGGTGTCACAATGATTCCAAAATTTTAACTGAAGTAGAACCACATCTGAAATGATGAATGGTCGATATTAAATGATTCCAGTATGTACAACTTATCTTAGCTATGCTTTGTGTTCAGGTACCCCTCTGAATTTCACAGAAAATTGATAAAATTGAGTTACGGGCAGTAATTAAAGGGACATTCCCGAGTTTGTTGCATTGTAAGATATTTCCGACTAATAAAATATTTCTACGATTAAACTTTAATATTAAATGTATTTTCTTGTTTAGAATATCAATGTCTGTATATTCAATGTGTTTCTTGTCGTCTTAACATTTGTAAGAAGCCCAAACTGGATTTCGTCTTCAAATAATTTCGTACGTACGAAAAAATATGTTTTAGGAAATAAAATGAAAATTAACCTAGTACAAATATTAGAACGATCAAAAACACGTTTAATATAGAGCCACTAATATTCTAAACAAGAAAATATATTTAATATGTAAGTTAAATCGTAGAAATATTTTATTAGTCAATAACATCTTAAAATATTGCAGCAAACTCAGGAATGTCCCTTTAAGTATTTGCACTTAAAGAAAATGACACCGAAGCAAATTCATGAGGACATGTTAGAAACATTAAGAGATGATTCTCCTTCATACAGTACCATAAAGCAGTGGTGTGCTGATTTCAAACGGGGTAGAAAAAGTACTGAAGATGATCCACGTTCTGGTCGCCCATGTGAAGTGACAACTGACGAAAAAGTTAATGCAGTCCTTGACACAGTCATGAAGGACAGGGGAATCACCATCAGACAGTTAGCCTGTATACATAACATTAGTAAAACATCAGTGGAACGAATTCTGCATGAGCATCTACACATGAATAAAGTATCTGCACGATGGGTGCCAAGAATGTTAACTCCAGACCAGAAACGGGCCAGGGTGCACATATCACGTCAACTTTTAGAGGAATACCTGGGTTCATAATTTTGACCCTGAAACAAAAAGTCAAAGCATGCAATGGAAACATCCTGAATCACCAGTTCCCAAGAAGTTCAAGACAACTGCTTCCAGTGGTAAAGCCATGGATTCGGTATTTTGGGACAGCGATGGTGTTATTATGATTGACTACCTGCAGAAAGGTTCCACAATCACTGGTGCATATTATGCAAATGAGCGCCACCAACCACGAAAAGAAATTAAGAAAAAACGTCGCGGAAAGGTGTGTGGCTGCTTGAGGACAATGCCCCAGCTCATTCCTCGCAAGTTGCGGTTGGAGCTACCAGTGACCGTGGCTTCCGACATCTCCCCCACCCTGCTTATTCTCCAGATCTCGCTCCGTCAGACTTTTACTTGTTTCCTACGCTCAAATCTGAGCTCAGGGGCTGTAAATTTGAGACGGATGAAGAGGTGCTGTAGAGGGGTTTTTAAGGGCGCAAGACAAAACTTGGTTTTTGGAAGGGTTAATAATGTTGGAGAAACGTTGGATAAAATGTATTGAACTCAAGGGAGACTATGTAGAAAAATTACAGACTAAAATAGTTGGTGCGAGTTTCATTTCATAGTCAGTCCGGAAACTTTTGGGACACCCCTCGTACAAGTTCCCATGCTGTTTTATGGGTAGGAGTAGCCTATGTGGGGACAGAGGCTTTCACTCGCCTCGGTCTCTCGTCGCAATTTTTAAAACGATATGCCAGGTCTCATATAGCCTGTTTCAAGAAGGGTGGGACGTAACCCTGTGGTAAAGCGCTCTCTTCATGCGCAGTCGGTTTGGGATCGATCCCCGTCGGTGGGCCCATTGGGCTATTTCTCGTTCCAGCCAGTACTTCACAACTGGTGTCACAAAGGCTGTGGCATGTACTATCCTGTCTATTGGGATGGTGCACATAAAAGAACCCTTACTGCTAATCGAAAAGTGTATCCTTTGAAGTGGCGACGGCGGGTTTCTCTCTCAATATCTGCGTGGTCCTTAATCATATGTCTAACGCCATATAACTGTAAATTAAATGGGTCTAGTGTGTATTTAAATAAAACATTTCTTTGTTTTAAGAACAATTATTTTGGGATGTAACTGATGACGCTTTGAATGATTAAGGTAAGACGAGTTATTCCTCTTGTTTCGAGACTCGCGGGTTGGCAGTTCCAAATCTATCTGTGATCTGGGCTCGCGCTCGCCGGAGCAGAGCTTCTAAATTATTCCCGTAGCTAGTGATATTCAATGTTGGGCTAGCTAATAATTACTACTGCCATTCCAGACGCCTAGTGGGGGAAAAAAAAAGAGAGTCAAATACTGCATTTAAGTCTGTTTTGTAAATATGAATATCCTGCCCACCAATCTAAGAGTTTTTAGGCTCTACCTGTCCCTTTAGGTGACATCCCATTATTACTATATTAATAAAATTGTATTTACTTAAAGCAAAATAAGGCTAGTGGATTTTTAATCGAGGATAGTAAATTTTAAAACAATACTGATCCCAAGACTAGTGGATCATATATATATAATGATAATAATAATTCTAGAATGGCTGCTAGCAAGCTGAGTGCTCAAATGTTCTTAAACAAATCGGGAAAGGACCCAGATTTAACTTGGATGTTTTTTAAGTCACAATATAAAAATCTAAATTGCGCCCTTGGAAATCTGTATTCCCAAAATATCTGGTGTGCATGTTATCGACCCTCCCTACAGATCGGTCCCTTTAGAAGTTCTGCTTATTTGCCTTCTACAAACCGATATTAATCTTTAGAATTTTGTGACCACCATCTTTTTTTTTTAATATACAAAATCCTGGATCTTCCTCGACATCTTAACAAATGTTACATCCATAGGCCTACTTAGTCAAGCAAAAAGATGTTTGTTTTATTTAACAACACCACTAAAGCACCTTAGTAAATAATTAATCATCGGCTATTGGATGTCAAACAGTTGGTCATTCTGACTCGTAGTCATCAGATGAAACCCGCTAAAAAAAATTCCTAATGCAGCTAGGTATCTTTTATATGCACTTTCTCACAGACAGGAAAGCACTTACCACGGTCCTTGACCAGTTGTGGTGCACTGGTTGGAATGAGAAAACCACAGTCAGTTGAAAGGATTCACTGATGTGATTCGATCCTGCGACGCAAACGAGCACTCAACCAACTGAGCTAAATCTCTCCCCACTTTTAGCGGGCAGCATAGCCCAGTGGTACAGTGCCCGCCTGATGCGCGGTCGGTCTAGGATCGATCCCCGTCAGCTAACCACTGTGGTTTTTTTTCTCGACATAATCATATGTCCGACGCCGATATAACCGTAATTATAATGTGTTGAGTGCGTCGTTAAACAAACCAACAAAACAAACCCTCCCCACTTAGATAACAAAGTAAACCTGCCAATCTCACATAATTAAGAGACTAGTAAATAGCAGGGAAATGTTTTATTTAACGACGCACTTAACACATTTTATTTACGGTTATATGGCGTTAGAAATATTGCTACGGACCATACAGATATTGAGAGAGGAAACCCCCTGTCGCCACTTCATGGGCTACTCTTTCCAATTAGCAGCAAGGGATCCTTTATTTGCATCATCCGACAGACAGGATAGCACATACCACGGCCTTTGATATGCCAGTCGTGATGCAATAGCCCAATGGGTCCACCGACGGGGATCGATCCCAGACTGACCGCGCATCGAGCGAGAGCTGTACCACTGAGCTACGACCCACCTCAGTCGTGGAACATGAATGAATGAATGTTAAACGACGCCCTAGCACGAAAAATGCATCGGCTGTTGGGTGTCAAACTATGGTAATGCAAATAAATGATGTGATGATCAACATCAATATAAAAATTCAAGGTTTAAACACCCCTGCACCACGGAGAGCATACAGCACGCGCAGGGGCAGTCGTGGAACAATGATCAAAAGCGTTGGATGGGGTTTCGGAGAATGTTCCATCCAACCCTTTATATGATGCACAGCCTCCCCTGTCGAAAACCAAATCAACAGGGGGCTGGCTTGGGATGTTCAAGGGGTACGCAGACTTTACCGGCGATAGAATAAATTAACGCTATTGGTTGTGCGTTTACATCATATATTTAAAAAAAATTTTTAAATATTTCTAATCTCAGGTGGTACGCAGGTGCGTATCTGCGTACATATGAAATATAGATCGCACAATATAGCTGCGCCATTTCTCTCTTCTCAGTCACTATCAGCTTTCAAAGCCTACAGCATGCTGGATGGCATGGGAAAAAAAAACCGAGCTAGATCCATCTACTTAACAGTGTAGAACACGGAATACAAAGGAACACATATGTACATCAATATCTCGGTATTTACATACATGTGCATATCAATATTTCAGTGTCTTATGGGAAACGTTTTCAAAGAACACAAATACGGCTATTGAATCCCATGTGTAGTAATATTCAATGTTGAGCTAGTAAACAACTACTATTGTCATGCCAGATGGCTAGTGATGTTTTTATTTTGTCAAATGTTAGTGGTCTATTTTGTAAATAAGAATATTCTGCCCCCACCCCAAATATCCAATGTTTGTGTTGTTAAGCTCGATCTCACTCTTTTAGGTGACAAATATGGGGCATAATTCACTAAACTCTTACAATTTTGCGATCTTGCAATGCCAAGACTTACAAAAAGGAAGCTTTGTTGTCTAACAGAGCCTAAGAGAACTTTGTCAATTAGGCCCCTGATTATTACTAGTATTTAGTAGAATTATATTTTAAGTAAAGTAGGACCAGTGAATTTTAAATTATGGCAATCTAATTAAAATTAACTCCACTATTACATGTGGATCTAACAGCAGCCCACTGGAGCTCATGTCCAGTTGACCATTCATTCGACCAAACAAAAAATTACTTGCAAAATCATACCAGTGATTTGAAAACATTCCTAATTATGCCGAGAGTATTCAAAATGATTCGGGTTGATTACGAAGTATGCCGGAAACTTAATTGCAATATAAAATTAGTTTCAAGACGAAAAAAAAACAAAACGTGATGGTATAGCCATAAACTATTTATATTAGTATACAATCCAAAGTTTATTACTGCATTCCCCCACCCCCCGTTTTTTAAAATGTTGAAATAGACCAACAAGTTCGCATATTGCATAAATAGTCTCACCTGATATTTTTTAATCTGTATGCTCCCGAATAATGCTATAAAAGGCGAAGTGTATGTAATTGGTCAATATTTAAATTGTTATTTATAGATGAAATGTCACCTGGATATAGGAGTCCACGCAATGCTGTTAGATCTACTGGCTAGACCCAGTAGAGCTAATTTCAATCTGATTGTAATTGTGGCCAATCATTGATCCTAATGGCCAGGGCATTTTATAAAAATTCTAAAAGTCCTAAACAACACCATCAGTCAAGTCCTGCTAAGCTCCATCCCACCCACCAAAGAAAAAAGGAAAATATAAATTCTAATCTATTGACATCTAGCTTGTAAACTTCAAAACTATCAATGACATCAGACCTGACATAGCAATCTGGTAGGCCGAGTTCATATGTTGCACAAAAATGTTAGTAATTGTTTAAATGGAAAGTGCAATGCAAATAAATTATTAAACATATCCATTATTAAGACAATTTATTTCATCATTTGTAAATAATATGTACACAACATTCATGCAAAGGCATGAAGTTTGAACAAAACAGTCTCCATGGAAACAACCAAAATGTGCATTGTAAGATTTTATTTGTACACGACTAAGTATGTACAAAATGGGAACAGTCGGAGAAATTGTGCAGTTGAGTAGAATCTTCGAGTTAAGTTTTAGTCGGGTGTTTCCATTGAAGAGAATTGCATCTGGTAACAAGCAGTCATGCTGATGTCAGTTATAAAATATATTTGGTCCAAGAATGTTGAGTTGCAGCGGGATAGAGATTGGTCACCATGTTACGTCAGTCGAATGCTCTGGATGATTTGAAACACAGCTGAAAAGATAAGACAACGTAGCAGTTAATAAAATAATCAATAGTAAAGTTTGTTTTATTTAACGACACCATTAGAGCACATTGATCTTTTATCATTTCATCAGTTATTGGACATCAAACATATGGTCATTCTGACAGTTTATTTTAGGCTACTCTTTTATGATAGGCAGCAAGGGATCCGGCACACTCAAAATTCATCAATTGAAAAAAAGTTAAAGAAAAGGGACTGGCGATTTCTGCAAAAAATTCTCATGAATCAATGCATTACAGTTTTTTTTAATTTTTAGAATGATACTAAGGGAACTGCCTAAAATTTAAAATTTGTCAAGAGTACATGAAACACAGTGTTTAATTTCAAAACATTTCAAACCTATAGGGGTACTTTATTACATTCTATTTCGTATTCTATCAACAGTTTTTGCTACCAAACAATTGTACTTGCTATATCATATATAATATCCAAAATGTACAATTAACCTCAATACTAGATATTGAGCTATTCTTCAGTTCCAGAAATTAACCTTTAACCCACCAGTCATGTGACTCATTCATTCAACGGGTAAGGGGGGAATG
>JAECMU010111091.1:0-11426 GCA_016106625.1 Dracogyra subfuscus
TGCGGTTGCGAATAAGCTTCATTCTATCAAGCCGGTCCTGGGGGAGTGGCAGTCAACCTACAGGCGGTGCAGGAAGGATGAAATAGTATTGTGCCGTGCCCGCATCGGCCATACGTTTTTGACCCATTCATTTATTTTAAAGAAAGAGCCTCCTTCTCAGTGTGAACACTGTCGGTGTACACTGACTGTGCGCCACATTTTGGTGGAGTGTGATCATCTCAAGCCGACACGAAATGATATATTTGGGAACAGAAATGTTTTGGAATCGTTTAAATTCCATCCAGAATTAATTGTAAAGTTTTTGAAACACTTTGACTTCTATACAAAGTTTTAAAATATACTTACCTTGATTTTATGTATTGTATTATATTATACTTTCCTCCCACAGCTCCTTACACTGTGGTTTTACATGAATATATATAAATAAGATTTCCATATACCTACCATTTGTGACACCCAATAGCCGATATGTATTTTTGTGCTGGGGTGTCGTTAAACAAACATTCATTCATTCATTCATTCATTCGTTTTGTTTTTGTGGGAGTTTTTAGAGGATCGCTTTGTCAGGTATGTTTGCAGCGCAGTATTGTTAAATAAATGTTAATAAAGATAAATTTTAATCAAATTTCGTTTTTAAAAGTCTATGGTGAAGTACATTTTCAGGAAAAGTTCCATAGGAAGAAATATATCATGACGTTATATGTTTTCGATAGGATAAGTGAAAGATATTACCCAAAAGCGAAAAATATTGTCAAAAATGAGGAAATATGTATATAATAAATAGAACATTTAATGGTATTTTTCCGAATACAATTTTGATGTCAACTCGTGATGTGTGAAAACGATATTTTCCCTCATTGCTTCGCAATTCGTGAAAATATGGTTTTCACACACCACTCGGTGACATAAAAATCGTATTCGGAAAAAAACATGAAATAGCCGCTATGGGATTGTTATCATTTAAGTCTTCTAATTATTTTTGTATTTATATAATTCATCACTAAGATTTCTTTCTAGTTGCTTCAGGCAACTAAGTAAGGTAATACCACGATAGTTATTAACATCATTTATGCTTCCCTTTTTATGTAGTGGTATTATGTAACCACCCGCCCATGACTGTGGGAAGTGGCCAGACTTGAACACTGCATTAAAAATAGAACACATATAAGAACTAAGTATATCTTTTCCACTGACTAGAAACTCGTTTATAACACTATCTGGTCCGCTGCTCTTTTGAGTATGTAACTGGTTAATGGCGTTCATGATTTTAGCGCAATCAGAGAAACAGATCTTTTTTCTACCCAGTGTATGTCCCGAAATGTTCACCCACAGACTAATCATTGTTACAAATTTCAGTAATATGAATGGTGAAATTAATGTTTGTACATAATTAGCAGACACCCCCCCCCCCCAGATTTCCTATCACGTATACGCTTGGAGTTTTTTTTAGACAGTGTTTTAGTAATATCCTTCTTTGGTGGGTGTAACACTGCCGAAATCTATTTTGTGTGTATTAGTATGAGTTTCTTGGAGACAAATTCATGCAGGTAGTGTCTGGGAGCATTTTAATTTGTGTTTTAAGTCATTAATGTTTCATGATATTCCATTGTATATTACATGTGATATGGACAGAAGAAAATCCAATATAAATAGTCACTATAACATTGGAAGCATTATAAAGCATTTTACTTTAGTTTAATTATGTGTTGATTTTTTTTTTATATAATTTTTTTTTTCTTTTTAAAGTAATTGTTATATATTTTGTGTATATTATACTTCATGTGGGGATATAGCATAACAAATAGTTGTCTATATTCATATATTGTCATGTTACTTTCATTGTAAATTAATCCGTACATTTAGGTGAGAGCATATACCATGGTCAAATATCACTAAGATAAAAGAATAGAAGTAAGAGATACATATAGATATCTGTAATATTTATGCTTGAAGCTTGAATGGGGCACCAAAAAAAAGAGTTAAAAAAATAAATAATAATAATAATAATAATAATAATGATAAGCATATATTATTATAATACCAACTTTAAAATGTATATGTAGCTTGGTAGTTTGTATCAAACACCTTTAGTAGTAAACTAAGAAAACTTACAATTCTCTGGCGTATGAAGCGAGGGGAGAGAGGAGGCAAAGGGACATGTGTCCCCCCTCACCACATTTTATTAGCAGCGATGCTTTTTATTTATTATATATATGCATACGTATTTTATACATACCAGGGTACATACATACGTGTGTTTTTTTCCCTGGCAACTTTCTACATTCGTGCAATTATTTAGTAATAATTTTCTACGAGAACTTGTTTTTTAATTTTCTTCTTTCTTATCTATCATTACCCGGCGTGATGGTTTGAGATTGTACCCGTTTTGAGATTGACCTTGGCGTCCAAATCGAAGGGCAATCGAAACCGCTGTTGCAATAAGCAAAGAACAATCTCAAACCGGGTACAATCTCAAACCGTGACACCGGTCTTGCTATATTTGATGTCTTTTTCTTTTTCTTCTTTTTTAGTTTCCATATTTTAATTGTATTTTGTTTTACTTTATTTATACTTTAATATAATTACTTGTTAATATATATTATTTGTGTGTATCGTCTTTGTCTTCATTTACAGTCTGTTTTTGTCTTAAACATGGGCCAAATTTACAAAGCCTGTTTATACGTGTAACTAGGCCTACATGTACATACATTTGCAATGCTGAAACACATGCGTTTTAGATAAACAGGTTGACATTCTGGTCTATTATATGTTACGTTTATTCTGTTTGAATGTATTGTTCAGTTTTGTCTGTTCAGTTTTCATTAATAATTTCTGCTAATTTTTGCTTCTGTTACAAAAGTTCATTTCTGATTTCTTGAGGGGTTTTTAAAATTATAGTTCTCCTCTATTAAGTGTCTGTTCAGTTCACATTGCTGGGTTTTGCTGCAGTTAGCCCAGTTTTTATTACTGTATTTATTACTGTATTCTTTTATTTTACAGTTTGTTCAGTTTTCTTAATAGTTGTTGTGTGGGGTTTTTTTTATAGCATTTCTCGAATACTCTATATTGAATTTACAGTTTTGTTCTTACTATTGGTATGTATAATTTGTTCCTTTCTCACTATTAGTATATGTTACAGTTTGGTTCTCATTTTTAGATTGTTACAGTTTGTTTAGTTCTCATTATTATTTTTTGCTACAGTTTTTTCTGTTCGTTCATTTCTGTTACAGTTTGCTCAGATCTCAATCATTTCTGATTTTCGGTTCGCATTATTTGTTTCTGTTACAGTTTGTTCACTTCGCATTATATATACATGTATATATAATTTGTTCAGATTAAATTACTGGTCTGTAGGTTTCTGTTATAGCTTGTTCAGTTCTCACTTGATTTCAGGGTTTTTTTTAAATCAGTTCTCATATCATATTTGGTTGCAGTTACAATTTGTTCAGTGCTCATATTTGGTTTCAGTTACAATTTGTTCAGTTATCATATTTGGTTTCAGTTACAATTTGCTCAGTTCTCATTTTTGGTTTATGTTACAGTTTGTTCAGTTCTCACTATTGCTTTCAGTTACAATTTGTTCAGTTCTTATATTTGGTTTCAGTGATAATTTGTTCAGTTCTCATATTTAGTTTCAGTTACAATTCTTTCAGTTCTCATATTTGGTTTCAGTTACAATTGTTGACTTTTTTAGTATTTTCATTTCTCACTATATGTTTATGTCATAGGTTGTTCGGTTCTCAGTATTAGTTTATGTTACAATGTGCTACGTTCTCATTATTACAGTTACAGTTACAGTTTGTTCAGTTCTCATTCCATTCTGTGTAGATTTTGTTCATATCGTGTTAGTTTACATTACAAATTGGTTTGTGTTATTTTGTTCAGTTCTGATTTGTTTGCTTTTTCAGTATGTTTATTTATCATTAGTTTATATTACAGTGTGTTCTGTGGTCATTATTTATTTGTTTTACAGTTTGCTTAGTTCTCATTCGTGTCTGTTTACAGTTTGTTCAGTTGTCATCTTTAGTTTACGTTACAATTTGTTCATTTCTCATTATTTGTTTTAGTTGTTGTTTATTCGTTTCTTATTTTTGATTTTGTTTACAGTTTGTTAAGTTCTCATTATTGATTTCTGTTACTGTTTATTCAGTTCTCAGTGTTTTCTGTGACGATTTGTTCAGTTCTCATTCGTTTCTGTTTATAATGTGTTCGTTTCTCATTAATTTATGTTAGTTTATTCAGTCCTCATTATTGGTTTCTACTACAGTTTGTTCAGTTCCTTGATTTCTGTTACACTTTTCTCAGATCTCCATATTGATTTCTGTTACAGTTTGGTAAGTTCGTATTATTTGTTTTTGTTTGTTTGTTCAGTCCGCATTATTGGTTTCTTTTATAATTTGTTCAGTTTACATTGCTGGTTTATGTTACATTTGTTAATTTGTCAATATTAATTTTGTTACAACATTTTTTCCAGTTCTTATTATTGATTCTTGTTACAGTTTATTTTGTTCTTTTCATTATTGGTTTCTTTTACAGTTTGTTCAGTTACAGTTTGATATATCTAATTACCGATGTCTGTTAAAGTTACGTCCGTTGTCAATATTAGTTTATGTTATACTTTGTTATGTTTTCATTTATTGATGTCTGTTACAGCTTGTTCAGATCGCGTTATTGACTTCTTTTAGGCACGTAGTTTGTTCATTTCGCATTTCTGGTGTATGTTACAAAGTGATTCATTCTCGTGATTCTTATCAGTTATAATGTATTCAGTTCACATTGTTGATTTTTGTTGCAGTTTGTACCTTTCTCGTGATACATTATGTTGCAGTTTGTGTGATTCTCATTATTGGTTTATGTTACAATTTCATCAGTTATCACGATTGGTTTCTGCAACAGTTTGTTCATTACTCATTTATAATTTACGTTGCAATTTGTTCACTTCTCATGATTGATTTATGTTAATAGTTCGTTCAGTTGTCATTATTGATTGCTGTTACAGTTTGTTCAGTTCTCATTCATTTCTGTTTACAGTTTGTTAATTTCTCATAAATTTGTTACAGTTTGTTCTGTTCTCATTCTTGATTTCTGTAATAGTTTATTCAGTTCTCGTTATTAAATTTTGATACTTCATTTCTCGTTAATTTCTGTTTACAGTTTGTTCATTTCTCATTAGTTTATGTTACGTTCGTCCATTTATCATTATTGGTTTCTGATACAATTTGTTCAGTTCTTATTATTTATTTCCGTTACTGTTTATTCAGTTCTCATTGTTATTTTCTGTTACAATTTGTTCAGTTCTCGTTATTGGTTTCTACTGCAGTTTGTTCTATTCTCCTTCGTTTCTGTTTACAGTTTGTTCATTTCTCAATAGTTTCTGTTACACTTTATTCAGTTCTCATTATTGATTTCTGTTACAGTTCATTACGATCGCATTATTAGTTTCTGTTACAGTTTGTTCATTTCTCATTATTGGTTTCTTTTATAATCTGTTAGTTTGCATTACTGGTTTATGTCACATTTGTTAAGTTCTCAATATTGTTTTTTGTTACCAGGTTGTTGTTTTTTTGTTGTTGTTTTTTTGTCAGTTCTCATTATTGATTCATGTGAAATTTTATTTCGTTCTTCTCATTATTGATTTCTTTTACAGTTTGTTCAGTTCTCATGTTTGGTTTCTGTTACAGATCTAAATACCGATTTGTATTAAAGTTATGTCTATTGGCAATATTAGTTTATGTTCTATTTCGTTCTGTTTTCATTTACTGTTGTCTGTTACAGCTTGTTACGTTCGCGTTGTTAACTTCTTTTAGGCTTATAGTTTGTTCAGTTCGCATTTCTGCTGTGTTTGTTACATATTCAGTTCTCGTGATTGTTATCCGTTATAATTTATTTAATTCACATTGTTGACATTTGTTGCAATTTGTTCCATTCTCATTATAACTTTATGTTACGGTTTGTACAGTTCTTATGATTGGTTTCTGCAACAGTTTATTCAATTCTCATTAATTATCTCTGTTACTCTTTATTCAGTTCTCATTATTAATTTCTGTTACAATTTGTTCAGTTTTCATTATTGATTTCTGTTACTCTTTTCTCAGAACTCCTTGTTGATTTCTGTTACAGTTTATTAAGTTTGCCTTAGTGTCAGTTCGTTTGATCGAATTATTGGTTTATTTTATAATTTGTTCTGTTAACATAACTGGTTTATGTTACAGTTGTTCAATTCTCAATATTGTTTTTGTTACAGTTTTTTTCAGTTCTCATTATTGATTCTTGTTACAATTTGTTTCGTACTTCTCATTGATTTCTGTTACAGTATGGCCGATCTAATTACTAATTTCTGTTGAAGTTAGGTCCGTTGTCAATATTAGTTTATGTTATACTTTGTTATGTTTTCATTTATTTATGTCTGTAACAGCTTGTTCAGTTCACATTGTTGACTTCTGTTAGGCCTGGTGTATGTTTCAATTTCGTCAGTTCTCATGATTGGTTTCTGCAACAGTTTGTTCAGTTCTCATTATTGGTTTCTGTTACAGTTTGTTCATTTCTTATTCATTTCTATTTAGATTTTGTTCATTTCTCATTAGTTTACAAATTGTTTGTTTCTCATTATTACTTTGTGTTATTTACCGTTTGTTTATGTTTTCAGTGTGTTCATTCCTTATTAGTAGTTTACATTGCATTTTGTTCAGTTCTCATGGTTGATATATGTTACAGTGTGTTCAGTTCTCATTATTGATTTTTGTTATAGTTTGTTCTTTTTTCATTATTGGTTTCTGCTACAGCTGTTTCATTCGTTTCTGATTTTAGTTTGTTTATTTCTCATTAGTTTATTAAAGTTTGTTCAGTTCTCATTATTGGTTTGTTTTATAGTTAATTTCTATTATAGTTTGTTTAGTTATCATTTATTTCAGATACAGCTTCTTCAGTTTTCGGTATTAATTTCTGTAGTTTATTCTGTTCTTATTATTTCTTTCTAATGGTCGATGATTTCTGTTACACTTTTCTCAGATCTCCTTATTGATTTCTGTTAGAGGTTTATTAAGTTAGCATTAGTTGTTTCTGTTAGTTTGTTCAGTTCGCATTATTGGTTTATTATATAATTTATTCTGTTATAGTTTGTTCAATTATCATTATTAATTTCTGTTATAGTTTGTTCAGTTCTCATTATTTATTTCTGTTTGTTTGTTCAGTTAACATTATTAATTTATGGTATAGTTTATTTGTTTTCATTATTGGTGTCTTTTACAGTTTGTTAATTTCTCATTCGTTTTTGTTTACAGTTTTTTCATTTCTCATTGTAAGTTTGTTACAGTTTGTTCAATTTCCATTACTGATTTATGTTACAGTTTGTTCTGTTCTCATTATTGATTTATGTTACAGTTTATTCTGTTCTCATTATTGATTTATGTTAAAGTTTTTTCTGTTCGCATTGTTGACTTCTATTCATCTCTCATTATTATTTTGTTACAATTAATATTAGTCAATTCTCACTACTGGTTTTTGTTACATTTGGTTACATTTGTAGTATAGATTTCTGTTACAGTGTGTTCATTTGGTTTCTTTTACAGTTTGTTTGGTTCTCATTACTGGGTTTTGTTTAGGTTATAGTGGATAGCACTTACCACGGCCTTAGTCGTGGTGCGCAGGCTGGAACGAGAAATAGCCCAATGGGCCCACCGACGGCGATAACTCCTAGACCGGACATGTCATCAGCCAACCAGATTGCGACTAGTGACTTGACTGGTTTGTAATCAATATGGAACTGAAGGAGTTAATCGTGGTGGTACCGATGAAACCGTGGATTTTAAATGAGTTAATTAATTATACAGACCGAACCAGCTGCAGAAGCAGATTAGTTTTAGGCTTAAAGACAATGACTTTCAAAAACAGTTAGGTTAGTGGGCTCAGATTAGTGAATCATGGACATTAGAAGATCATATTTTGGTGTTGGGATAGTGTCATCCTTCATTGTATATTCCTAATTTGTACATACGTTTTTATAATGTTTTGTTTGACTGGTTTCTTGGACAGTGCGTCTTACTAATTGTCAACCCCTCGTCCGTATATGTGTGTGGCATGTGCATGTGTGAACACAATTTCATTCTATGGCAAACACGGATTCATATGCATCTAGATATATTACTTTATAGACTCACTTGCAGTACATACAATTGGAGCTTTCCATAGTTAGGATGGTGATACAAAAGTGTTTTTGATTCATTGTCAACAAAGATGTTTTATTTTGTTAGGTACCCAGCCATGTTGGCATTAAGGGCAATAAAAAGATAGATTGTGCTGCCAAGTCTTGTTTGAATTTGCACCATGTCTGTGTTGGTATCCCGTACAGTGATTTTAAATATCAGATTAATCAATATATCTTTTCGACTTGACAAGATAATTGGGACGGTGCGTTTACGAGCAAGCTTCATTCAGTCAAGCCAGTCCTGGGAAAGTGACAGTCATCCTACAGGCGGTGCAGGAAGGATGAAGTAGTACTGCTCCGTGCTCTCAGCGGCCACACCCATTTGACGCATTCATTTATTTTAAAGAATGCCCCCCTCCCTCCTCTATGTGAACATGGTCTGTGAACACTGACTGGGGATCACATTTCCTTTGAGTTTAATCAGCTGAAGCCTAAGATAATGTTTGTTTAACGACACCACTAGAGTATATTGGTTTATTAATCATCGGCTGATTAAAATATTTAGTAACTTTGACTCGTCATCAGAGGACACCGCTACACTGTTCTGTCAGTAGGAAGGGATCTTTTATATGCACTTGCCCACAGACAGGAAAGCACATACCACGGCCTTTGACCAATTGTACATGTGGTGTCATTAAACATTCATTCATTCATTCATATAACGAATGTATTTATTTACTTAAGTCGGCGCCTGTATAAAGAGCACACACACACACACACACACACACACACACACACACACACACACACACACACTACGCGCACGCACACATACATACACACACACACACACACTCGAAAGCGTACCAATATCATTTTAATACTTGGATTTATTCTGGTAAACAATAGATAAAACGTTCAAGTTTGTTTTGTTTAATGACACCACTAAAGCATACGTTTATTAGCCATCGACTATTGGATGTCGAACATTTGGTCATATTGGTAAACAATATATTGTAAACATGTATTGTATACACGGGTGAGGGTTTATTTTAGGTTTACGATTAGGATGAAGGTTTAGCAAGCAGCCGACGTCAACAGTGAGTTTGTCTGAGTGTTGCCTGGGGCGATCCTTTATGGAATCTATTTGGTGGGTCCTATTTACCAGGCGCATATTTGGTCAAATATTAGCATCAAAACCGTTGCGCATAGACATTCAAACCTGATACGGGGGCGAGACGTAGCTCAGCTGTACAGCGTTTTCTCGATGCGCGGTCGGTGTGAGATCGATCCTCATCGTTGGGCCTATTGGGCTATTTCTCGTTCCAGCCAGTACACCACGACTGGTATATCAAAGGCCGTGGTATGTACTACCCTGTCTGTGAGATGGTGCATATAAAAGATCCCTTGCGCTCAATATATATGTGGTCCTTAACCATATGTCTGACGCTATATAACCGTAAATACAATATGTTGAGTGAGTCGTTACATAAAACATTTCTTTCTTTCTTTCTTTTCAAACCTGACATATGCCAAAAATGCGTTCACACTCCTGAGGTGTCAGTCGTGACATTATGATGCATGGTGGATGTGTTTTTACGAGTTTTATTCCATATAATAAATTATTTGTAATACGTGAAACTCGTCTTGCCAGGCTTGGTGTACGTTTCTGTGTGAAAATGCTGAATTTCATGTTTTGCTATAGGTTTTTTTTATTTCATATGCTTTGAAAGCAGTATTGTTTACATATTATACAGCATCGGAAATGGTTTAAAAACTGTTTCCGCATGTAATTATACGTTTTGTGGTACGCTTACACGTTCACGTATGTATGTATGTATATATTATTATATCAATATACGATGCAAAATTGGTACATTGAAAAGTAATAAGGGAATAAGCTCCTGACCCCCTAAAATTAACGGGAACACGGTACCAAGGGAGTCGAACAAGTTGAATTGAATGGTTTAAATACAAAGTCCTTCATGGCAACTTGAAAATAACATATTGCAAAGTGACATTTGTGATTGTAAATGTGATCGACGAATTATTTAATTGGCTTGTACAGTTATTCATTTTAAGTAATTATTTCATTTTAATCTGATCAAATGAGTAAATATCGTGGTTCTTTTGTTATTAGCTTCTGGTCTTGCTGTTGAACCTCAGCTGTCTTGTCGTAAAACAGTCAGTTAAAAGTTTGTTTTGTTTAACGACACCACTATATCACATTGATGTATTACTAGTAAATTAGTAATCATCGGTATTTGGATGTCAAACATTTTGTAATTCTGATATATAATCTTAGAGAGGAAACCCGCTACATTTTTCCATTAGTAGCAATGGATCTTCTATATATTTATATCCAGGACAACACATACTACAGCCTTTGGCATACCAGTCGTGGTGCACTGACTAGAGCGAGACATAGCCCAATGAGTCCACCGGCGAGGATCGATCCTAGACCGACCGCGAACCAAGGGAACGCTTTACCACTGAGCTACGTCCCGCCTTAGAGAAATAAATATTTTATTTAACGACGCACTCAACACATTTTATTTACGGTTATATGGCGTTAGACATATGGTTAAAGGCCACACAGATATTGATAGGAAACCCGCTGTCGCCACTTCATGAGCTACTCTTTCCGATTGGCAGCAAGGGATTTTTTTTTTTTGCGCTTCCCACAGGCAAGATAGCACAAACCATGGCCTTTGTTGAACCAGTTATGGATCACTAGTCGGTGCAAGTGGTTTACACTTAACCCATTGAGCCGTGTGGAGCACTCACTCAAGGTTTGGAGTCGATATCTGGATTAAAAATCCCATGCCACGACTGGGATTCGAACCCAGTACCTACCAGCCTGTATATCGACGGTCTAACGACGCCACCGAGGCCGGTTAGAACAATCGGAGACCATATATACCATTTATTTGAATGCACGGTTTAAACCGGTAGTTTTCTTTTCCTTCTGTACACGAAATGTGTAGTCAAACCTGTTTCCCAGTAGACATATAATGACTTAATTAATGCAAACAAGTGTAAACCGGCTATTATTCTGTCATAAGCAGATCTGTTGTTAGGTTTTCAACATCTAATATGTTACGCCATACGGATTCCGAACACGTACGTACCCGTCCCGAATTCTTGATGAACATGAACAAAATGAAATGAATAGGGTAATTGTTTAGCAACACTTCTGACAGCGTATAATCATTATTATATAACATCATGATTTAGACACATGCGTAGAAAGGAGAGAGAGAGAGAGAGAGAGAGAGAGAGA
>JAECMU010111096.1:0-10800 GCA_016106625.1 Dracogyra subfuscus
TTTTTGTTCTTGACACGAAGGCAACATTTGCCGTGCCCCCCAAAAGTTAAAATTCAATGCCTGAAGTGGGAAAAATCGTACTCTTAAAATTAACTAATGAATTACACCCTTTAACATGATTATGTGTTTGGAGGGGGGTGAATTAGATGGGCAGTTTCTTCAATGTTTCTTAGGAACTTGGGTCTTTTGCACCTCTTAAGTTAACAGTAAATGTTTAATTATCCACACACCATAATTCTACCTTCATATTGTCAGATACTATGCATAACAGAAATCAAATTCAAACACATTATAAGAACAATCATGCATCAGATTACGGTTACCTGTGTAAACTAAATGAAATACAACCGTCTATTTGGTATATTTAATAAATACACACCAAAAACATATCTATAGTTGTTGCTGCACTTGACTGTAAGTTGTTAAATCTGTGCAAACACTAAATTAAAACAATCACAGGCCATAGGATTTCAAATTTCATGGGAAATTGTTTTTTAGTTCCATGCCTAGTGATCAAAGGAACCCATCGGAAACTGTTTATATTATTTCCGTTGAATAGTCGTACTCGATATATAATAACACAGACATGGTACTGGAAATAAATAAGAATGGTAAAAGCCTGGGCATACCTGTGGCTGTAGTCCCATCACAGTCAGCTGCTGTGCATTAAACTGTTGCTGGGCGAGAGAGGGGGCGGCCGAGTTCAGGTTGTACACCGAGTGGCTGGCGACACCAGGTGGCGACACCAGAGCCGGATTGACTACATTCCCCGGATTCGACGCTGCTGTCACTTGAATCAAATCTAGCACAGTAAACAATTACAGTGTTCAAGTTTAACAT
Organism: Dracogyra subfuscus; assembly: GCA_016106625.1. Taxonomy (NCBI): domain Eukaryota; kingdom Metazoa; phylum Mollusca; class Gastropoda; order Neomphalida; family Peltospiridae; genus Dracogyra; species Dracogyra subfuscus. The sequence goes on from JAECMU010111096.1 coordinate 841, forward strand.
TAATTTGATAAACTATATAAACAAAATTAGGCTTTTCAAAGAATTGATTCTTTTATTTCTGAATTAGCTTTTCGTTTGCCAAATTCAACTTCAATTCCCGTTTGGTAATTTTGGTGAAAGAAACATAAAGCACAAGCATACAAGATTCATTCAAGCTGTATTTCAAATAGAAACAAGTATTCTGAGAGTACTGCTAAAGAAATTACGGCTCTTACCAGGCCCATCACATTCCATACCTCCCAAGTTCAAGGGCCATAACTCTTTCAAAAATGGGCAAATTGCCAGGAAAGTCAAACTGTATAGATCTGTAACAGTACATAATAAAGTACCAAAAATTTCCAGAAGTCCAGAAAACTAATTTTCACATCTCCTAAGTTTCTGTATAAAAATCACAAATTTTAGAAAATTAGTTTCTTAAAATCTGACACTCATTAATGGAAATATTATCCAAGTTTTTCCATTAGTTTAAAAGAACATGTAGCAATTTTAGTTTGATTTCACAATGTATCGTATCAACTTCTAAAATATAGTACATATTGCTACTTTCTCATCACAAATGTTATTTCTGATCATCACATTTTATTTTTCAATTGTTTTTTTTTTTGTAAAGTATTAGCATGGAAGAATATTTTATATTTATTAACAGTAATTCCACTGTACTTAAAAACAACTCACCAGTCCTTGCCCAAGGAGGATTTTTCGCAGTACCAAACTGAGATGCCATTCTGGAAGTAAGAATATATATATATATATATATCATGTCAAAAAACAGATTTAATTTAAAATGTGGGTGTGAGTGTATTTGTTTGAGTAGGTATGTACACTGTATCTAGAAAACCCTGGTATATATCACTATCAATGTATATATCACTACCAATGTACAAGTAAGTGTGTGCGAGTCAAAAAGAATGACAGTGTGTAATTGTTTTTGGTATTTATTTCCTGTGTGCCAAGTGGATTAACTTCATTGTTTGGAATGATGGGATGCCCCAATTCAGAGAACAGCTGCAATAGCAAGTCAAACAGCAACAGCTGGCACTGTGGCCAGCTAAGTATTTTCTGGACGATGTATGCCTCATTATACATGTGCATACTACAGCTAATGAGTCACATGACCACTGTAAACATGGAAATAAATTGCAACCCCTGCAATTGCCCATGGCAATACATTCAGTTTGTTTTATTGTGCATCTCAACATCCAATTTGTCATCTGCTTGTCATTCATTTGTGAGGTTAACTTTTCATTAACAATAAAGTTCAGAGAAGTATCTACATACAAAACTTTAATAACCTCTAAAATCATTTATTTTACCAAATCATTTGTTTATTCTTTAAAATTACCGACATTGGTTTCACTTGACTCGTAGAAATTAACTTAAAATGGAAGAAGATGAATTAACAATCTGTGTAGTTCACACGACTTCACACATGCCTGATCAACAAGGCCAAACATTTAATTTTTATTATTTTTAAGCCCCATTATTAGAATATGTTTTCCATTTATATATTCATCTGCAAAAGGTAAGCTAAATTTTTATGCCACTACTGTAGTGAGTAGTAGACATAATCACTTCATTACAATTTTAAATTATTCTGTGAATAACTGACTTTTAAAATTAGTAATCAATGCATTAAATTTATATTTTACAACCTATTCAGGGTAGAAAAATTAACATGAAAATCATGGTCGCCAGCAGGGGTAGCTGAAGAAAACTCTTACTGGCCCTTCTGAAATTCAACTAGCCCTCCAATTATCAAATTAAAATTTAACCATGTGTTTACCCAGGGCTTCTAGAATTTTATAAAAATCCACTAGCCATGGAAACAGTGATTTTAAAAATGTACTAGCCATAATTAAAAATTCACTAGCCCTACTTTAAATAAACACAATTTTACTAATAGTAATGATCAGATATTTCACCTAAAGAGGAAGATAGAGCTTGAAAATCATTAGATGAAGTGGAAAGAAGGGGAGATATTCATATTTACAAAATATGTAAATGCAGCATTTGACAAGGTTGGTTTTTTTCCACTAGCCATCGGGCTAGTTATAGTAGGTATTTACTAGCCCAACACTGAAAATCACTAGCCATGGGATTGGGGCTACCACAATCTAGAAGCCCTGGCTCACCATATATAGTCCATTTGCATCAAACGAAAACTGATAAATTGGTGTTTCATTTCATAATTACTGAAGTTAAAATTCATATAAAAACATGTCAAGTTTTAAACATATACAAACACAAATTTAAAAAAAATAAAAAGATATACAGTATAAATAAAAATGTTACTTTACAAAGTACCACTAAATTATACATATTAAATCTCATTTTTAATACAGGGGTGAAGACAAAATGCTAGAACAGCCAAGGTATGTTGCTTTACTTGCACGGTCTCTGAAGTAAAAGACAATGCAGTACAAAGAGACTAGAGGTAGAACTGCACATTGTTTAGTATAGTACACTAGCCTGGGAATGGCCAGAGATTCATGGAATCATCCACTATTTTGCCAAATACCCATTGCTTTGTGCAAAGATACGGAACTGGCCTGGTGCTTATAAAACTTTTTTAGAGTCTAGACTCGAGACACTATAGTCTGAGACGATAACGTCATGGCAATGCCATACAAATTGTATGTGTGTGACGTCATTAGAGATTGAGTCTGGACTCTAAAAGTTTTATAAGCACGGGCCCTGATCATATATTAATTATTATGGTTTTGTCATACAGATTAGGCCTACCTTGTATTTTCAATTAACTGCCTTAACCTATCTGCAGTTTGATGGTAATTTGTAAATAATTTTTGCTTTAATTTACTGAACTCCCCACTCCTCCCTATAATATGGTATTTGAAATGGTATGGGTTTAAAACTTAATAAATTACATGAAATATGTTTTATATGAATTTTATCTTTATTTATCTTTATTTATTCATTTATTTTTATTCATTATCCTGGCCCTGTCAAAATATATAGGATTTTCTGTCTTCTGCTGCCAGATTTGAAGTGTTTTGTCACATTCGATTCCATGTAATGCTGTGTATTAGCAGACTCCTTGTATTAGCCAACCTCTTAGTCTGATCCTAAATATTAGGTACAAAATCATCGGCCTTGTGTATAAACTGAAGTCATCTTTTGTCCAGTTGTACATCGTATTGATTTCAATAATACTGTCAGCAAATAGACATGTACTTTTCTTTTTCGTTATATTTTCTTCCCCTTTAATTATAACAGACACGGTAATCGTTATAGTAATGCTAAAGTATTCCATGCCGTGCAAAGCTATTTAGCAATGATAAATCATAACAAGAAAATAAACTATTCAAGCTGCAACATATCACATAGAGCCACCGAAAATCCCCGATTGCGGCAAACCCGTTGAAATAACGGAATTGGCCATTGAAAACGGAATTACCATTTTCCACGAAAAAAACCGGAAAACATGTTTTTCTGGTCAAAATTGTCAATATTTCGGTTGTTTTTACAATTTATTTTTCAAAATCGTACTTGTGAAATAACCTCGTGCTTTCTTACTTGACTGGTAACTTACAATAACTTAAAATATACTGAACGCAACGACGCGTAGCGCATCATAAAGGTTCGGTCACTTTCGGTTTCCGAGAATAACGGTATTAACCGAAATGTAACCGTAGCCCGTTAACAGTTATTTAGCCCATTATTGTGTATATATAGCAGTGTCGTATTCTAATCAAAATCCGGGGGGTAGGGGGTGGGGAGACACTACTTTTTATAAACATATTTGTGACTAGTCCGAGCACGCGATACATACTAAAAAATAAAAGAAAAAAGATTACCGGGAAACACCTACTCGAAGACCGTCGCGAATCGCTAACGGAACAGCATACAAAGTAGCTGATAATGCTCTATGCTAATGGAGACCTTGAAGGGCGATTTGCCAGATGCGAATCGGATTGAGACTCGAAATAGCCTGGTCGTTTGGAAACAGTGGATTTTTGAACAATTTTTTTTGTAAACTTTTAACTATTCTGCTCCCGTGTTCTACAGTTCACCGTTGTAATTAAATTTGTTTACATGCAAACAAATATTAGACGGTTGTTTTTTTTATCTAGATTTAGCCTATATATATAGTATAGTTTGTGTCCGCACTTGAATATATAAGTCACAGAAATTGCCGTTTTGACGACGGTTTCGTTGTATGCTAATGATGGGTTCATTGCTGAATTACCGGTTTCTTACCGCACGGAAAATTCCAGAAATTACTATTATCGCACGGTAAAGCACGGAAATTGCCATTTTTCACTAACGTGGATTTCCAACACGGAATTTGCCTCTGTCAAACGCTGATTTTCGGTGGCTCTAATCACATATAGTTGCCAGACACTAAAATATATGGTCTTTTGTAAAATTCTTAGTCGCCCTTAACCAATAAAGGTGGCCACAGGTGACAGGGCAACTGCTAATCTTCAACCCTGACTATTCATTGGTATGAACATAATGTCCATCTGTACTGACATCAAGTGTTAGCAATGGATGTTGATAAATCATGGACAAACTGTATTTTTCTTTTAATAAAACTGTGCATAGTTAAAAAAGGATGCCTGTACTTGAACGCAGTGAGAACCTATCATCCTTTCCTGTTTACTGCATGGTGTTACACTATTGTTTACAATCTAGAATGGATTGGTTTTATATCACGATGTCGATTTGTTTTATTAACGGATTGTAATATATTTTACTTCATGTATAGGTACTGAAAAATACAGAATATTGTTTCCACAAGTATCGCATTCGTATTTTTGTCATTAGCTGTTTGGTATGTCGATTAGGATGCCCGACATTTTGCCCCCAGTCAGTTCGCCCCAAAACATATGTCAGTTCGCTCCCAACGCTTTACCAGTTATTCCCCCAATGAATTACCTGTTCGTCCCTGCAAAAAAACACACCAAAAACATAGGGTTTGGTATGTCTTCGGCTGTCACATGAGAGGCGCTATGAGTCAAAATCCCTTTGATTTAGGCTGACCAAGATGTGTATTTCATCATAAAAGTATGTTTACACTAGGTAGGGATACCACTTACACAAACAAGAAGAGGCCACCATCAAAGAAACGAATGTGTTTTATAACATGTATTAATATGATAACTGTAATCACTATGTGTGTAATCTGTCACTATAGTCTGGATGCTTAATTACTAATTATAGGACAATCTGCTCATTCATTAATCCCTTATCATACAAAGGACAGTGTGTAAGAAGAGGCCATATTGTCTGTGGTTCAAAACATTCTTCGACAGGCAACATTTTGTTCAATATCTACACACTAATTTTAAAAGATTAAACACTTAAAACAGTAGTTGCTAATCCATTTTCAATCAACTAGAAATATTGCAAATCAAAATGTTCCCCGATTCGTGGTTGGTGTTAGCCAACATCATAATAGTATATACAAAGTATTTTTGCCTGCCTATCTACCAACAGAAAAAGAAATGTTTTATTTAATGATGCACTCAACACATTTTATTTATGGTTATATGGCAACAGACATATGGTTAAGGACCACACAGATACTTGGAGGAAACCCACTGTCATCACTTCATGGTCTGCTCTTCGATTAGGTTGGGGTTTTTTTTGGTTGGTTTGTTTAACGACACACTCAACACATTAAATTACGGTTATATCGGCGTCGGACATATGGTTATGTCGAGAAAAAAAACCAGTGGTCAGCTGACGGGGGTCGATCCTAGACCGACCGCGCATCAGGCGGGCACTCTACCACTGGGCCATGCTGCCCGCACTCTTCGATTAGCAGCACCATCCCACAGGCAGGGTAGTACATACCACAACATTTGATATACCAGTCGTGGTGCACTGGCTGCAACAAGAAATATATCAACAAATAAACAAACCCATGTCCCCCCTTCCCCTTAAAGAGACATACCCTAGTTTTTAAACACTAAGACTTGGTTTTGACTATTAGAGGCGTATTTTGGTAAAGTATCCATTTCCGTACATTCGAAGTGTTTTTGGTCATCCTGATGTTTTTTAATATCACAAAATGCATTTCTCATATTTTTAAAAAGGCACGTGCCTCTGAGAAGTAACAGTTATGTAGTCGAGTTTTATTCTATTTTAGAAGGGTATTTCACTATTTCAAAGTCAAAGACTCATGTTTCACTCAATTGTAACTTTATCAAAATGTGTTACAGGTTTGTAAATTAAACTAAACTTAATGTTAATTTTCATGAACTGAAACTTTAATACCTTTGAAACAAACGTGTGTGTATAGCAAGAACAAAAAGAGTAAAACAACCTCTGCTAAAATCATCTTTATTGAGTGGGAGGAACTGACAAATACTTGGGGGCAAACAGACAACCTACTGGGGGCTAACTGACAGGGGCCTGAGGGGGCAAACTGATTTATCATTTTGGGACTAAATGTCTCAGTTGTCTGCCAATCTGGTACACGTTAATTTTTATAATTATTTTAAGTATTACTCTCTTCAAACTGAGAAAACACTGTTTACCTAACAGAAAAGAAAAAAAACTACTACACTTTTTATGTGGAATGGGCAGAACTCATGAAAAACATTTCCTCATGAACGCACGTTCAGATTGCAAACAGCAAAGGGAGACAATTGATCATTCATTCATTGGTGTCATGCATAATCTAACTAGCTACATATTTGGATATATTTCATGCAAAACGTAATTATTGATACAGCAATACATGCTGACATCAATATTTGTGATTTCATGATACTCTGAATACCTGTAACTGATAAATGTTTTTAAATTCAATAACGATCACTGAACCTTGTAACAAAATGGCGACTACTGTGTTATACTTTCTCACCAAGGGTACTAGCGCACCGCATTAACGCCAAGTTTTTAGGTGGGAAGGTTACATTTTATTTTAACCATTATTAATCATCTTAAATTTTAGTTTAAAATTGCAAAGTTTGGAAAATCCAAAACATGTTTCTGTTCGTCCTGTAGTAGCTGAAAACTATTTTTATCAAGAAGAAAAAAGCCAAGGTCGGAAAGTAAAATGAATACAATACAATAATATGTGTTTTACTACCGTGCTTACATGTGATGTATACATACAATTATACATATAAACACAATCTGGTGACCCAGCAATAATAAAACTAATGAACAACAAAATATCATTAAACAACATATAAAACATCCATAGTTACAATAGCTTGAATCACCTCCATTCCTCACATTATTGATATTGATTTATAAGGGAAGGCTAAAGGAAACTCTGTGCTATTCTACTGGACTTGGTGGTGTCGTGGCTAAAACATCGGGCATAAGGCTAGTGGGTATTGGGTTCGCAGCCCGTTACCGGCTCCCACCCAGAGCGAATTTTAACAACTCAATGGGTAGGTGTATGACCACTACAGGGTCGAATCACGCAATACTTTCTTATGGTGACGTATAGGGGCGTCGGTTTTCTCTGTGTAGTGTTAACAACATGTAAGATCATTTTAATGCATGACTGGCCTCGAGAATAATCAAACTAAATCTCTGTGGGCCTGTGGCATCAGATTTAGGAAAACAATTTGTGTTGTACCCCGATCAAAATCAAAGAGTGGGGATATAACTTTTATATTAAAAAAAAAAAAAAAACCACACTATACAAATTAAACCCAGAGATGTGAAACTATTTTCTGAAGTTAAAAAAAGAAAAGAAAAAAAAGAGATATCTGAGGTATGTGTCCAGGAAAGCGTGTTTGAACATTACTAACCACGAAAATAAGTTGAAATGAATTGAATATGTAATGTTAAATTGGCAATCGTCGCCAACCAAATAGTCCCAAGCTACTGACAAACCTACTGTCACTGTGTCTAAAATACAAATTGTTTTCCTAAATCTGATGCCACAGAGATAGTATAGCGCAGGTTCATATAAATAAAAAATTAACAAAGTTGAAAATTAACGTCAAAACTATGGTCGCTAACAGGGCCAGTGGAAGACAAATTTTACTGGCTCTTCTCAATTTTTTTTAAATTTTTTTTTTGGGGGGGAGAGTTTTTTTCGCTCTCTTTTTTAAGTGATTGCGGGAGGATGTGCTAGGTGCTTACCTGCTTCCATTTTAATATGGAGGCTTATAGATAGATCTTTGTTATAGGCCTATGATGGACACTAATTACTGTTTTATTTATAACACACTCAAAAAGTCAGTTTGATTTGTTTAAGTACACCAGCAGAGCACACTGATTTATTAATTATCGGCTATTGGATGTCAATGTCATCTCCGTCATGATATAAAAATGGCGTAGATGACCGTTACGCAGATGATACAGTTGATAATTAGTAAGAGTACTGTAGCCCTTGAAATTCGGACAAGTTTGCTACGGCAGTTAAGTGCCGTCGTAAATCAATTTTGCAACGGCACTACGGCGGCAATTTTAAAGAAAAAATTAATGCTGTCAAAATTATTCATATATGACTCACTGCAGTAATAGTATGCTAAATCATGACATCTCAACTTTACTTTCGTAAACTTCTATATTGGAATAAACCGATTTATATTATGGGTATGGGTATTCTTTTAACGTGCCCCTGTCCCTAAGGTTCAGGCACGCCCACCATGGGTCCAGGGGCTGACTTCGCCAAATTAAATTGAAAACACTGGGCCACTCGATTATAAATGCTTTTCTCTGGGTTCTGTAATTGGACAGTTCAGACTTTTCACCACTCTCAGCTTTGCGATGGCAATGAAATGCTGTCGCAAATCAGTTTTACGATAGCTTTTGCGACGGCATTGCCGATTGCCGTCGCGAATTTCGAGGGCTGGAGTAGTAGGGACGGTTCAAGCAAATGTCGTCCTTAAGAAAGAAAAATCACCAGGCGGGCAAACGTACTGTGGGTTTTCAGTCGCCCGTCGTCGTTTTCAGTTGCCAGGTAAAGGGGAAGCCGCTTTTTTGTACTACTTTCTCTGGGAAAATGCCAGAGATCTAATCTACAGTCTCAAAATGGTGTAGATATTAGAAGTAATTGTTTGCTAAGATGACACAAACAAAAATATTACTTTCATTTTTATGTTTTACCGAGTTATTCAGTACTAAAGTTCGGGGACGCCAATTTGCCCTGTTACTGCAGAAAGACACATTTAGAGCCTGATGATGTTTGAGCAGGATCTCAAGTTGAGTGAGGTAGAATTTACCCAGGCATGTGTACTTCCTTTTTAAAATTGTTCTAAGGGCTGTTCGTTGCTGGTGTGGTGGGTTGATATTAATCTTTTAACATCTATTTAAAAAATGACTAGAAGGTGAAGTGTGTACCGTGCTATTCCTTTTACAGTATATTAATTAATGCTTACATACATTTATTGTGTCAAATATTAATATAGTGTAGCGATGACAATTCAGTTTATGTTGCCAATCCAGACGTCACAAATTTTACATTACAATTTCTGTTGGATCATAGGAAAAATACACCAAAATGTTGTTAAATAGTATATTCAGTACCAGACAATTTGTTAAAAAAATTGTATATTCTGTACCAGACTGGCAGACAATATCAAAAGTTCCTTTATTTTTTTATTATTTTTTTCAGGATTGTGTCCACATTGTGAAGAACACCATGGTAAATATAATTATAAGTTTATGGAATTAACTCTGCTTAGTGCTTTCAAACCAGCAAAACCTGCCAAAAGGCATGCTGTTACTATTAGTATTACCATAGTTTAGGTGGGATGCAGTCGATTCGTCCACTGGACAATTCGTCCACGGACAATTCGTCCACTGACGAACTCGAGACGATTCGTCCACTACAAAAAATCAGTTCCGGACGTTTAGCCCACTGGGTTTTTATTTCCCCGATACATTTCTTCCTCAGACTAAATAATGTGTACTACATGTACGTGGGGGCTAAATAAATTATTAGCTATATTTTACCCCGTATTTTTGTTTGCCGTGTCATAAATTTACAAAGGTAAAAATAAATTATATTGCATTAGATTA
>JAECMU010111107.1:0-12309 GCA_016106625.1 Dracogyra subfuscus
TCATTCTGATTGCTAGCTAGTTGAAGGGATTTGAGCAAGTCGCATTTTAAGTTAAACCCCAGAAGTTCAGTACGGGTTCCTCATCTCTGTAAGTGTTGCTGTGTCTTGTGAGTTTGGGATGTTTGGTGAGTATATATGTATTTACTGTGGTGCAAAAATATCGTGCTGACACTGAGTCTTGATCACACTGTTTAACGTTATACAAGTGTAGGGTGATATAGTATCATTATTTAGGCACTTGGTTAAACTTAGGCACTGGCGAATCGTTCTAAAGGGAACGGGCTACTTTATACAATCAGTATTACATTATACAAAAGGCTAAACAAGTATGGAGGGTTTAAAAGAATTAAAGGAGCAAGGAGAGCTACTGGGGTATGAAGGTGAATTGTTAAGAGAATTTGTTAAAGAACAGCAAGCACAGCAACGGGAGGAACGGGCAGCTGAGAGAGAAAAGGAGAAAGAAGAACGTGAGTATAAATTAATGATGGAAAAAGAAGAACGCGAGTATAAATTAATGATGGAAAAAGCAAAGATGGAATTGCATGCTAAGCAACTTGAGCATGAACATCAGTTAGGATTGTTACAAAAACAAGCTGAGTTAGGTGTAAAGGGAACTGTTGATAGTGTACCTAAGGGACCTAAAATTCCTGCTTTTGATGATGGTAAAGATGACATGGATAGTTATCTTAGGAGATTTGAGAGAAATGCAGAAGATCAGAAATGGGCACGGTCTATGTGGGCTACTTGCCTGAGTGCTCTGTTAAAGGGTAGAGCATTAGATGTGTATGCATTGATGCCAGCAGATAAAGCTCTTGATTATGATGCATTGAAAGAAGCATTACTGAAAAGGTATGATTTGACAGAGGATGGATTTAACCAAAAGTTCAAAACTGGTAAACCAGAAATGGGAGAAACGTTTACACAATTCTCAGTAAGATTAGCAAGTTATCTGACAAGATGGATAAACATGTCAAAAACTGATGAAACTTTTGACGGTTTGTATGATTTGATATTACGTAATCAGTTTTTGCAAATGTGTAACCATGAGTTAGCATTATTTCTTAAGGAAAGAACACCAAAATCCATGACTGAGATGGCTACATTAGCTGATCAATTTCGTGAAGCTAGATGCACGCGGGCAGTAAACTTGATATGGTAAACCAGGTATGGGCACTTATTTGTCTCATAGTAATCGGAGTTTTGAAAAAGTTGGAGTAAACAAGGTTGTTAAACCTGATGGAGTATCAAACTCAAAAATGAAACGTTGTTACCGGTGGGAAATTGGGCCATATTGCTAATCAGTGTTTGCAGACAGTTCAACGATCTAAGGTAGGATGTGTGACTGGTCAACAAGAGGCTAATGTCAATTCCAGGGCAAGGGATGGAAAGGGATCATATCAGTTTGATTCTACAATACCCAAGGTTTGTGGAGCATGCGTGTCGTATAGTACAACCAAAACAACAGCTGTGTCGAATAGTAAATGTGTTCTTAGTACTTCATGCGATGTGCCACACAATGCTTGCGTATGCCTACAACCAAAGGTTGGTTGGGTAAAGAAGTGGTGAGTGTATTACGAGATACTGGATGCAATGGGGTAGTGGTCAGAAGGTGTTACATTCCTGAAGACAAATTTACAGGTGATGTACAAACATGTATGTTGGCAGATGGTTCAAGAATACAAGCACCTATTGCAAGGTGAGAATAGACACACCATATTTTACAGGTGAGGTAGATGCATGGTGTTTGGAAAACCCATTGTACGATCTTATTCTAGGCAACATTGAAAACGCTAGAGCACCAAGTGAGCCTGATCCAGAAGGGAAATTTATTCAAGCTGTACAAACAAGACAACAGACTCGTGAACAAGGTAAGAAGTATCATTCTCTCAAAGTTCCTGAGTGCTTGAGGGAAAGTATTACCCCCGATGACTTGAGGAACGCACAGGAAAGGGATCCTACTATACACAAGGTTAGACGTTTGGCAGATGAGGGTCATAGTGTAAAAGGTAAAGCTACATTTTACAGAAAGAAAGGTATTTTATACCGAGAGTTTAAATCGCCTACTATTGAAGGAGGAAAGACTTTCAGGCAACTTGTAGTACCTCAGCAGTATCGAGCTAAAGTTTTAACATTAGCTCATGATTCCATCATGTCTGGACACATGGGTACCAAACGCACGGTAAGTAAAGTGTCGACAGAATTCTTTTGGCCTGGTGTACAAAGTGATGTTAAGCGATTTTGCCAATCATGTGACATTTGTCAACGTACCATTGCAAAAGGCAGAATAGGGAAAGTGCCTTTAGGTAGGATGCCACTCATTGATGAGCCTTTTAGACGAGTCGTTGTGGATTTGGTTAGACCGCTAAAACCTGTAACGGATAAAGGAAACAGATACATTTTAACTCTCGTTGATTATGCTACTCGATATCCAGAGGCCGTAGCATTGAAAGGTATCGAAACAGAACGTGTGGCTGAAGCTTTGGTCGACATATTTTGCCGAGTTGGTGTACCAAGAGAAATGCTGACAGATATGGGTGCACAATTTACATCGTTTTTGATGGCAGAGGTAAGCAGGTTGATATCATTAAAGCAGTTAACAACAACGCCATATCACCCGATGTGCAATGGTTTGGTCGAGCGGTTCAATGGCACATTAAAACAGATGTTGAAAAGATTGTGTGCAGAACGTCCGAAAGATTGGGATAAATACCTGAGTGCAGTTTTATTTGCGTACAGGGATGCGCCTCAAAAGAGTTTGGGTTTCTCTCCATTTGAATTGGTATATGGACATACAGTTAGAGGACCAATGACCATTCTCAAGGAGTTGTGGACGAGGGAAATAGAAGATCCACAGGTGAGATCAACTTACCAGTATGTGGTTGATTTGAAGGAGAAATTGGAATCCACTTGTCAGCTAGCCAGAGATAATTTGGGGGCTGCTTCAAAAAGGCACTGCTTCAAAAAGGCACAAGTATTATTACAACAGAAAAACTAGAACAAGGAACATGAAGGTGGGTGAAAAGGTTCTTGTGTTATTACCTACTGATCACAACAAATTGACAATGCAATGGAAAGGACCATATCCAATTGTTGAAAAGGTGGGTGATGTTGACTACAGACTTGAGATGAATGGTAAGATCAAAACGTTCCATGCAAATATGCTAAAACATTATCTTCAGCGCAAAGAACAGAATGAAGTACCAGGAATAGTTAACCTTGCAGTTATAGATGTGCAGGAAACTGACGACGGTCTCACTGATGAGTTGGGTAGAAGTCCAAGTGTGCAAGCCAAGGAAGGTCCAAAGGATGTTAGTGTCAACGATGCCTTGGATCCAAAGGAAATCCATACGGTAAGACAACTTTTGAATACATTTCCAGATGTGTTCTCAGATCTGCCAGGATATACATCATTAGCTAAACATGACATCAAATTATTGTCAGACATTCCGATCAGAGTAAAACCATATCCATTACCATTTTCAATGCGGGAAGTGGTGGATGAAGAGGTAAGTAAAATGTTAAAAATGGGAATAATTGAACATTCTGACAGTCCTTACTCTTCTCCGATAGTGATTGTGAAGAAAAAAGACTCTACAAACAGGTTTTGCATTGATTTTAGAATAATTAATAAAATCAGTATTTTTGATGCTGAACCAATGCCAAATGCAGATGAAATATTTGCAAAGTTAACAGGAAGTAAGTACATAAGCAAGTTAGATCTATCGAAAGGATATTGGCAAATGCCAATGACAGAAAGTGCAAAAAAGGTGACAGCTTTTCAAACCCCTAGAGGTTTGTTCCATTTTAATGTTATGCCTTTCGGACTTGTGAATGCTCCAGCAAGTTTTAGCAGACTTATGAGGAAACTTCTTAAGGATATGAAGAACATAGACAACTTTATTGATGATATAATCATTTACACAGCAACTTTCAGTGAACATGTGCAAATATTGAGGGACTAGCTGCTTAAGACTCAGACAGACAAATCTGACGGCAAAACCAAGTAAGTGTTTTATTGGTTTTCAAAGTTTAGAATGTTTGGGCCACATTGTTGGGAATGAAAGATTGGAGCCGATACCAGATAAAGTGAAAACTATCAGAGAAGCAAAAGAACCAGAGACAAAGAAGCAGGTAAAATCATTTTTAGGGTTAGTGGGATTTTACCGAAAATTTATCCCAAATTTTGCTACTATTGCAACTCCACTGACAGATTTGACAAGAAAAGGACAACCAAATAAGGTAATATGGGAAACTCCACAAGAAAATGCATTTAATACTTTGAAAAATGCTTTAACCAATTTTCCAATTTTGAAACTGCCTGATATTGAAAAACCCTTTATTCTACAAACAGATGCATCAGAAAAAGGAGCTGGAGCAGTTTTATTGCAAAGAGAAGAAGGTATGAAAATGCCAGTAGCATATGCTAGTCGAAAGTTCAAAAATGCAGAGCTTAACTATGCTGTCATTGAAAAAGAGTGTTTAGCACTGGTGTGGGCTGTGAAAACGTTTGAGAGGTATCTTTATGGCCGTGAGTTTTTATTGGAAACTGATCATCAGCCTCTAGTTTATCTCAGCAAATCCAAGATGGCAAATGCGAGATTAATGCGCTGGGCATTGATCCTACAACCTTACAGGTATCGAATTGTTGCTATCAAGGGATCAGAGAATGTGGGTGCAGATTATTTGAGCAGGTTGTAAATAGTTCTAAAATGGAAAGAAAGTAGATAGAATGTGGATTGTATATAGTCTAAATTAGGTTGTGTTAGTTTCAAAGTGGTATCACACTTTTTCATAGGGGGGAGGAAATGTCACAACCAAATTTTACTAAAATGATTATTTATATATGGTGTACATATTTTACTCAGTGGCGCAGATAGTTTTGTGCGCAGTATAATACCAATCCTATGTTGGTGTTTAGCATCAATCTGCACGTGCCTTACATGCACTGTGTGTGCAGTTTGTGCTGTTACTTGACAAAACCAGCAGTTGCTTGGTAATCTGGGCGTTGGACCCACAGTTAGCTACAAGCTTCACATGCATCGGCAGGCTGTGTGTGTAAATGCAGAGATGTTGGAACCTGGTGCGGACAACTGGGGTAAGTACGGGTTTTGTAAATACATTTGATGAAAATGCATCGTAATATTTATATAAATTGCATGTAGTCAGAACTATAACGTTGCATATTTTGTAGTATTTTAAAGATGGTCAGAAGTTAGAAAATGTACATGTAGTATTAAAAGTATTGTCGTATACACTTTGGGAATATATTGTGTAAGGATGTTTTCGTTGACACATAAAGTGCAACGACGGTGATTGGTACCATATTTATGTTGACCCATTTGTTGTTATAGGTTTTTTAGTTTAATTAACCTGGAGGGCTCGAGGTGTATGACTACATGAGATGTGTACTACAACTAGCTAGCGTCATGGCAATGGCAAGGACTGGATGGTGGAGAAATCGGAAGTAACCATGGAGATCCTGTTATCGTGACTGATGTGAACCTACCTTTAGTGCAGAACAATTGCAAGCCACCACTGTTGGATAAGACTCTTTAGTATCTTTTTGGACTTGGAAACAATTAACTTTAAAGTCGTTAAAAATGATGTTATAATTTGTTTTGTTAAGAAAAGAATCGCGATTCATTATTATGTAAATTTGAAGATCTTGTAATTAAATATTGTTTTGTTTTTATCATTTTTTGTCAATTTTGTTTAGTGTCTGGGTAGTGGCTAATTCAGGCCCTCCGTCAGTCCTGATGTGACATTGTTTACCTCAAGATTTAAGTTTACAATACTATTTATCGAATATTTACAGTACTGTTTATTTCAACTCCAGGTAAAACAACACTCAACATCATACCTCTGCAGCTGGTATTGAGAACCGTGTACCAAAGTATGGACATGCTTTCATAGTTCTTCCAAGAGTTACTAACTGTTCAATATCTTTAACCTCAAGCTGAAATGTAGAGAAACATAAACTGTAAACAAATATTGGAAAGAAAAACTTTTCATTAGCTAAAATGTTGATTTTCTTTTTTTTAACTAAATTTTCTTTTTTAAAGAATTCAAGGAAAAAGCCAGATAACCTGATATTTAACCAAATATAAACCAGACTTGACACTAATGTAAATAAATTGGGAGAAAAATTGGATAGACAAGAATATATTCTATTGAGAAATGAGCAATGTGTCATTATGCAATAATGAGATTATTAACTGCACGAACCAAGACTCTGTCTTTGTAATCTTGAATGAGTTCAAATTTGTAGAACGGGCATCCTGCTCCTTTTGTTTTCTTCTTTGTTCTTCCGTCTTCGTGTTTCTGCTGTTTACCTGAAAAAAGTAATCTCAACAAGTTACAAACTTTGTCTTCATTAGCAGTATAAAATATAGGTCATCACTAAAACCAGAAGACAATGTTCTAATATTATGTCCATTAACTATAAGACAGAATGAAAAGTGAAAGGAAACACCACCATACCTGAGGCTAGAGAACAAAACAACTAGTCTCTGTTATCAGTTAGCAGCCAGAAATCTCACATAGATACTTCCCAATGGGCAGAAGATCACATACCAATCATTAAGTTCTTATTCAAATGGAAATAACTCAAATGGATTCAAAGAGGGAAAAATAAAAATGGGAGAAATTTCTATTAAAAGTTTATCTCAATGACATCATTTGTGTAATTACACATCGATTCATTTGTTTGTTAATGTTTTATTTCATGACACCACTAGAGCACATCATCAGCTATTGTAGGTAAAGTAATTCTGACAAAAACATTTCTGAAAACCCACACTACATTATCCCATTGTATCCTGCAACCAGTGTTCCTACTGGCCTGTTATGATGACCTGTTAAAGCAAGTCATAACATGCTAGTAGCATGTTATGACTTTTGACGTCACGTACAAAGGGAACTAGCATGTTGTGAGGTCACGTACAAACGTTACCGAAAGGTTTAAGGAAATTGCTGGTACAAGTTTGTTAAAACAGTGATAAAAATACTTGTCCACTCCAAAATTCGTTGGGTTGCAGGATAAAGATAAGAACCAGTTAATGACGCTTGATATCGGCTTTATGCTGTTCAGGACGAATGTGAAATTCCCCATTCTTACCTTCACAGGATAAAGCCGATATCAAGCGTCATTAACTAGTTATTCTCTATATAGCAAATCATCTTTTACCTGCACTTTCCCAGACAGAACATCCCTTCCCATAGCCTTTGATATATCAGCCATGGGCTATTGGTCGAGATGGATGGAGAAAAACCCAATCAGGAAACAGGTTCATTAGTCCTGTGACCCAAGAACCACAGGCGAGCATTCTACCAATTGAGCTAGACCCTGCCCTATGATTTATTTGATTTTTATTAACTTTGTTAACCGTACCTTTGTTCTTCTGTAGCTCCATACACCTGTCATTCATCAGACTTAGAGACTTCAATCTTCTAACAGACTCGTTAACACACAGATTCTACAACACAGGAACAAATACAAAACAGTTTATTAAAAAATGTTCACAATTAATATTACTCTAATAATTGGCACTTTTTGAAGTAAACCAGTAAACCAGGGCCTACTGAAAAAACGTCTATCCATACTTGTACATGTTTTAAATTTGGAGTTGGTTGTAGACACTTTTCAGTTGGACCTGGTTTACTTTAAAAAAAATTACATGTCATGTTTTTTACAGATTGCATAAATTCTAGTTCAACTTACTTGTCTTGAACCAAGGGAAGTAACTCTCGTTTCATCACCAAATGGACTTTTCATGATTTCTTTTACAAACTGAGAAAGTTGTGAATGAGTTCTACTGCAGTAGTAAATCTGTATAGCAAACAAAACAAGAAGAAAGATTTCAAAGTATGCTTACTTGGCACATTTACAAATGATATAATGAACAGGTTAACTTTAATTAGATTTCTTACTTGAAAATTTCAATATTTATTCATGAAATATTTTAATTTTTCTGCTATTGGAATTTGAAAAAATAGTTTTCACAACAACTGCATTCATAATAAAAAATATTAATACTTATAAACAAAATTATTTATTAGTCAAAAGCTGAAATGACGTTAAAATGCTTAAAACTACACCATATACTCAAAACAAAGTCATTTTTCCCAACATTTTAGATCAAATCTGGTTTACTTTCTGAAAATATCTGACACCGAAACAACTAAAATCAGACAAAAAGCAAAAAAATAAATCCTTTTTCTTAGACCAAAATCTCCACCTGATATCAACAACACAGTGACAAATACAAGACTACCCACTTTAGTGACATGTTCCTCTTCCAACACATCCTCCTGATCACTGCCCTCCGTCTTGGAGTCTTCATTATCACTGAGGTATTCGTCCACCACCAGATGGTCGTCCGTCTCATCACACGAGTCCTTCCCAGCACCCTGCTGGCTCAGTTCCGACATCTCCGCATTGTACGCCTCTTTCACTTCCGGTGCAGCTCCCTTTATCAAAGTTTCAAATTCATCATCCAGTTCCTTTTTCTGAATTACAAATATACAATGAGGATTAAATTAGCATCTGCATTAAACCTTTCGGTAAACCAGTTTTGCTATTTTCCAAACATTGTCAACATTTTAATTTTAGACTTAACAATCAAATAAAAATTTCAAATTAAACAAATTTTCTGAGAAAATGGCTAAAATAATATACTTCCCCTACTGTGTCCAACAAATGTTTTTATTAAGCTAAAAGCAATAACTTTGTCCATAACAATCAAAATAAAATCACCATGAAAGACAGCCGAAGACTAAACTGTTAATCTCCTCTGGTTGGCCGACGCCATATAACCGTAAATAAAATATGTTGAGTGCGTTGTTAAATTAAAATATTTCCAGTTCCTCTGTGGTTGGAACGGTAAAGTTCTAAACACTAATGAAACCAGTCTTTCAACAAATACTGTTTGCTGTAAAATTATTTATAAAAATTACCTTCTTGTTCTTCCACCATATTATGAGACTTTTAACAACACAATATATACCTTTCGTTTTCCTTTCTGTGACACGTAACTGCGCAAGTCTTTTAGCCTGGTTTCTCTTTTCAAAACAAGCTCTTGCTCCTCCTGAACAACAACAGAATTTACCCATAAAACAAACATTTTTACAATTTATGGTGAATTAAAAATTGCAACATCTAGGTATGCATATTCATTATTTCTTGATTACTATTATTTGTAATCTATATATATACACACACACACACAAGAAATAACACCTGATAGGTGGCAAAATCAATGTTTTCTATTCACAACTGTTGGAAATTGCTGACATTTGTGGTGCTACAAAAATGATATAGCACTGACAACTAAAAATACCTAAAAACAATATTTTGATTCTTTTTTAAAATTATTAATTACCTTTACTTTCTTCAGTTTTTCTTCCTTCCCTTGTTTCCGCACAAAATCCGAGATCCAATCAGGCTCTCCTACAGTTAAAAATATATGATATCAGTAGTCATACTAACCTATATTATGTCTTGTAAAAAGCAAAACCATTTTCAGACTCTCTAGTAAGAGAAACACAATACATACCATTACTCTTGCTTGGCACCTGTGTCTGTGCTTCACTGAAAAGTATATGAAACAATATTTAAACTTAAAGTAAAAATCATTATTGATGGATTATTTTTAAAAGTTCATGCTTGTCAAGAAATTTGCCAATTAACACAATATTTACTGTCAATCAATCTAAATGTTTGCTTTTTTTCTGCTACAATTATTTTAAATAAAGAAAACTGACATTAATAAATTATGTATAATTTGATGAAAAATATTTATACAAATAATACATGTGCAATATAAAATATTCAAGTTTACTACATTTGCAAGATAAACAAGATGTAGTCATTAATATTCCCTGCCCCTATTATGTGTTTTCTTGCAATGGTTTTGGAGTGATTTTCAGGAAACACTTTTGCACGTTTTAAATCATGTTGCAGAGCATAATTAAGGAATATATATATATATATATATAAATAAATAAAATGTTTAGCTAAAAAGGCTACATTGAATACAGTATTATTTTCCAATGAAAATTCTATGAGAACTGTCTTTTTTTTGGTCTTTGAATATCATTTCAGAAAATGACAGAGTTATATACATACTTATCAAGTTTCTGCTCTTGTAACAATGCTTCCAGCTCATCCCTTTGTTTCTGTTGAAAATCCTTCAACCACTTCAGAGCACCACAGATCAAACTTAGTGATTTACCCTAGAATAAAAAAACCAACTATCATAACAAAACTTGATTATAAGATGTTGTACAAGACTGCATTATGATTAATAAGTTACAGGTAAAAACACATTTACATTAACATAGAAAATATTCGGAACTTGAAACTTTGTCTTTAACTTCTGTTATGGCATAAAACAGATAAATAATCCAAACCAAATTTTAATTGAAAGAGTTCTAACTAAAGAATCCAAATGTTAATTTTTCTAAATACACCTGTGCAATCAGTTCAGGTTGAAAATCTACATGTCGTAAGGCACTTTGCAACCACTGTCATGATTGTGTGTTTGGTAAGTAGTGCAACCAGCACACAATTAAGTGGAGAATCATTTAAATTTGTCCTACTATAAAATAAAGCTAAGGAGATTAAGGTGCAAATTACATCTGTCCATAATCCATACAGGTATACATATTCTTAATCCATAACAATTATTTTGTATGCAAATTGGTGGAGTAGACTCCATTTACGTGTCTTCATACATGTGCATCCTGGATTAAGTAAAATTATACAGATTATGGACAAATGGAATATGTGCCCAATATTAACTAAAACAGTCGTTGATCCACCCAAAATAACACAAGATAATGATTAAAATGTTGTGGTTTACTTACTGTGCCAGTAGGACTCTCGAAAATGCCAACTTTGCCAAGTTGCAAGCACCGATAGAGTTCCTTCATGAAATCAACCTGAATATCATATGGTTTAAATGGAAAGGGAAAGCACTCTGGTATGTTAACTGCACCATCTGCAAGTACAAAAGTTTATTAACTACATGAATATTTAAATATATATTTAGATGCAATGAAATAATATGTCTACCATATTTATGAGCTTAATTAAAAACATATTATTTACACCTAATTAAGAAAAAAATAGAAATGTTTACTGGCCTGCCAGTGCTGTTAAAACTAAGTACATGTACTTTAAAAAAAAACGTTTTTACAATAACATAAAAAACAGAACAAAATATCAATGCTCTAAAAAAAAAAACCACCCACCTCTACATGTCCTTTGAAGAAAACAACATTGTTTGAAAAATCTTGCCTTAACTACATTTATTCCATAATTATTTGGTAGTCACTTAGAAGTTTGGAATACTTGGAAAGATATATATATTTGTTTAAAAACACCTATTTATTAATGATCATTCCATCAAACCTTACTCAACGTATTTCCCTGCACTAGCAGTACAAATATGTATACAAGAGTAGCCCATGTGGTGGCCAAGGGTTGCTGTCTAGCACTTCTAGACTAAGTGTCAAGTGAAATATGTATACAGGAGTAGCCCATGTGGTGGCCCAGGGTTGTTGTATAGTACGTCTAGACCAAGTGTCAAGTGATACCACATCAGGCCTCTGTGACAAGATCGTTTTGCTTGAACATTATTAATGTAAATCTAATTGTGTATAATCTAAAAACAATTCGTGCAAAATTCAGGGAATAATTTTCATGGACATAACTGGTTACACCAACAGAAAATGGGGTTACCTGACATTAAATGGGTTTTGCAAATTGTCATTTCTTAGAGGCCTGCCAGTAATAGCTGCTTATTAAACAAACTGTGGCACAGTATTTATAATTTATGTATAATACTGTACTGTTTGCTGCCATTACAATAATACCAACAGATGTTTTATTTTACGACGCACTCAACACATTTTTTATTTACGGTTATATGGTGTCAGGCATATAGTTCATGACCATACAGATATTGAGAGGAAACCTGCTGTCACCACTTCATGGGTTACTCTTTTTGATTAGCAGCACAAGATCTTTTATATGCACCATCCCACTGACAGGATACCATGGCTTTTGTTGCACCAGTTGTGGAGCAATGGGTTCACCAATGAGACCAGCTAACAGAGTCATTTTAATGGTATAAGTTAAACATTAAACACATATCAGTGTTTTAATAGCTCAAATGCAATTTTATTTCTTAAAGGGACATACCCTAGTTTCAGTTCATGAAAATTAACATTAAGTTTAGTTTAATTTACAAACCTGTAACACATTTTGATAAAGTTACAATTGAGTGAAACATGAGTCTTTGACTT
>JAECMU010111121.1:6174-16306 GCA_016106625.1 Dracogyra subfuscus
TTTGTTCTTGCCAGTAAATCACGACTGGTATGTGCTATCCTGTCTGTGGTATGGTGTATTTAAAGATTCCTTGCACAATTGTAGTGGGTTTCCTCTCTAAGACTATATGTCAAAATTACCAAATAGTTAACTTTAAACTATTTGTTACCTTTCCCTTTTCTCCTCTACTTTCTCAATTTTCTCCTCTGCATGCCTCTTTTCAACTTTTTTCACCTTGTTGTTTTCCTTATTGGTTGTCTTTTTCTTCTTTGGTGCTGAAAAGGCGTCTGCAAAATCATCTAAAAAACAAGAGGTTTTTTGTTATTTGGAATCAGCATAACATAATAAATGTCAGTTTATGCTACAATCCCTAACTACATGTATTTTTGAAACAATAAATACCATTCAGAATTTTCATTTTAAATCCACTAGCCATGGGATCAATGATTATTTTTAAAACTGACTAACCACTATTAAAAATTCACTAGACCTACTTTACTTAATACGATTTTACTAATAGTAATAATTGGTTATGTTACCTAATGAAGGAGATTTATATTATAAACACTAAAATTGGGGGGTTGGGGTGGGAGTAGGATATTCCTATTTACCAAATAAGACTTAAATGCAGCAATTAACAACTTTTTCTTCACTAGCCATCAGGCATGGCAATAGTAGTTATTTACTAGCCCAACACTAAATAGCATTAGCATGGGAGTGGGGCTACCATATCTAGAATCTCTGACCATTTCATGTCATAGGGAGTCTTTCTCCCTGTAATCTTGCATTTGATATCATTCATTAAACATTAAAATATTTCTATTAAAACAAATTTTGATTATGACCCAACAAAACTTCTTGATGTTAATAAAATACATGTACAATGCATCTATAGAAACATTAGGTGTAATTTGTAAACAGTTTACCATGTAACACAATTCAAATTCCTAATCAAGTGAATAAAATACAAGATACAGAAAAAGCTAGGAACCATCAGTAAACAAACAGAAAGTTTCTACTTGCCATCATCTCCAAATTTGGAGTAGTCAATTTGCTTCCTTGATCTATATGAGAAAAAAAAAGATGCACAGATAAATAAAACACACACATTAAGATTTTCAATTACTGGGTATATACGTATGTGAAAACAATACTTCCTATAGATTTAATTTTATATATTAACTTTAAAGTAAAAATTGTCTTAATTTTAGTGCAATTGCTCACAAATATTTGTGTTCAAGATATTAAAATTGTGTTACTGTTTGTGCAACTGTCTTAATTTCAGTGCTCAACAATACAGGTATAGGGGGGAGGATTTTGGTTCTGTGAAATTTAAGGGCCTGTTAAATATGTTACTGTGAGTTTTTCATCAAAGACAAGCTTGCACAAAAGCAGTTTTTGGGGTAGTGCTAAATTCCAGAATGCTAAATTCATCTTTGAATCTAAACTGTACCTTTAGGGGAGTTCAACTGCAAGCATTAACCAGTGTCTTGGATCATTAATCAAGTTGAGAATAAATATTTGCACCATTTTGCAACACTGTAATGTTGTCAAGTTACCGTGTAGGACTGTGTACATTTTAAAATTGAACTGAACTGGTGTGACTCTCTTAGCATGCAAGTTTGGGCATTCATGGATGTGCCAAAGAAAATTTTGAACATTGGATGTCCTCAAATGTAATTTCCTGCATTCTACAAGTAAAATTCATCATCACAAATGTGGGTAATTGCCAATAATAAATTTTTTATTGTGATAAAAATGTGTGAATTTTATCAACTATATAATACATGACCAGAAATAACACGTAATATCAGATGTATTCAACTAAGTTGGCCCTGTAATCTGTCACCCCCACCCCACCCACCCCCCACCCCAGCAATACTCTAGGTATGAGCCTATCTATGTGACATGTGTCTGACCATCCTATTTTAAGACATCATTTTAAAAGAAATTACTGGCCTTAGTGATAGTGGTTCAGTAATCAGATTTAAGGTTGTTGGCACTGCATTGGACTCCTGGTACCCGCTACCAGTCAGAGCAAGTTTAACGAAGTACTTAAAGCCCCCTGACACTGCATTTGACTCCTGGTACCCGCTCCCACTCAGAGCAAGTTTAACAAAGTACTCAAAGCCCTGTGACCGACTATCTCACTAACTAAGCCACTGTCCTGCCCACATAGTGCACTGGGAACATTAAGTTAATACTTTTCAGAACATGCACAGCGAGTTGCTTCCCTGTATTTAGCAAATATTTTGAAGATTTATTTTGTAAAAAATTATTCAAATTCTTTTTAACCGGTATTTAGTGAGTACGGTAGGGTTCAAAACTCACCAAAAATATGGCGGCACAAAAACAAATATCTGGGCCACGAAAAATTCATTTTCAGTGGCCCAAACATGAAATACAGTCATTTGGACAGGTGGCCTTTATATAGAGGTCCCAAAATAATCAATCGAAATCTAATTTATTTCTCTATAAAATCTTATTATTAACTGTCGTAACAGTTTGAGTTCCTTTGTTATTCCAATACCTTCAAAAAAAGAAAAACAACATAAAACAATAAATGTACATGTAATTGTATTTATTAAAACATTTTGCCGTCAATTTGCGTACGACCCACTCCAAATTGCTCTGATGTCTTTCTAGCACTTAAACGTTCTTTCTCGGACATCCTGATAACTGCTACTCATTGTTCTAAAGTTAAAGCAGAACGATTTTTCGGTGGCATTTTGTTTGATAGTTTGTTCATAAATAAATAAAACAAAACTGAAAATTAGTTTTATTTAATTGGGATGTATTACTTAAGTGACATTATTAGTTTTATGTTGCCGCTAATCCATTGGTAAGGTACTTGCATTGGGATTACGTCACAAACCGCAAACAAAACAATTTTGGTAAACAAAGGTCACGATTTGCCAACGCATACCGGCTTCACTAAATCCATTAATGTCTGCCGCTTGGTACCAACTGCGTGTGAACAACCATCATGACCAGTTAACGGTAGGAACTACTCTGACACCTTGATTATAAATGCCTTTGATAAAATCGCAACAACTTCGATGCTGTAATACATTCTGCTTTCGTAGGCTACAGCCAATGAGAAGTTGCCTTGTTATCGAGTAACGATTGAGCTGAACTAACGAAAGCAAATTATACAAGTGCCGGAACCGAACAGCTGTTAACATTTACCAAATTAACAAAAGGATTAAAATAATGCTGAGTATTAGTAAACGTATATTTGTTTACGCCAATAACATCATATGATAACATCAAAATAATTTATTATTTGTTGAGTCCAATCAAATCGCCAAACTTTCCGGTCACGTGACACAACAATGGCGGCACTGCAGAAAACGATGGGATATATCCGGAACTAAATCGCTGTATATATGGTGGAAAGAATTTGAAAAAAAAATGTGTGGGAGGGGGAAACATTTTGGCCGCTAATGCAGGTTCAGACCTAATTTTTGCTGAAAAATAGTGGCCGCTGGCCGTGTTGGACAGGTGGCCGCTCTAGAGAGGTCAAATAAAGAAGGAAATGCATTGGGGGGGTTTCTGGGTGGCCGCTATGGGCAGGTGGCCATTATATAGAGGTGCCCGTTAGACCAAGTTCGACTGTATTCATATTTCCGATTTTAAGCAAAAATTTTAAGTAAGCATACAAAGTGTATTTCAGTAAAATAATATTGATTTGAAGCAATTTGAACTTCTAGTTAAAAAGATACCAACATGCATGATATTGAAATGAAGAATTAAAAGAAAACACTGATTTGGTATTGTACTTCTGATGGCAATACAATTCAGGGCTAACTCTGGCAGTCAATAAAATTTGCCAATTGGGAATTTTGAAAGCAGTTGGCAAATTTTATTTTAGTTTGGCAAAATAATTTCTTGTAATAATTGACATATTTTAGAAAATAACTGACAATTTCTGTAATGTTTTAAGTTTAACAGACAATTTGTTGAATTATTTTGCTCATCCAGAGCTAGCTTTGCAATTATATATTTATGAACCCATGTTAATTTGGGAAAGCAGACTGGAAGTTCAGGTAGCTAGGCAACAAACCAGACTCATATGCCTTTCAAAGATCTTTTAACACATAAAAATTAGTCTTGGTTGTTATTTTGATTTTGTGTATTTTTTTATTTATATAAAGATACTCTTTAAACTTAAGTCATAGTTGAATACTAATAATTAGTATATCAGTGTGTTTGAAAGGTGTATGAGTCCGGTGTTTGGAACGTCGCTATGTGTGCCAGCGTAAGCCTAAGGTCTCACTACACAGACCACTTCCGGGTGAGAGTTCATTCATCATGGTCCACTATAGTTCCTAATTGTGACACATGTTATGGTTCACATGTTTACTTATAGGAAATAGTGAAGAATTAAAACAATATGTATGTTTAATGGTAAGCCTTCCGACTGTATTTTGCCCATATTATTTTGTAATATTGTACATTGACCATTCGGGACATGGGTATATAGCACAAGTGACAGCTGGAGTGAATACCCCGCCTGCTACCGATCTTGATCGGACTGCTGATGCTCCCTTGCATCTGCCAGTGCAGGCGGTCCTTCCTACATCCACCCCCCACCCCCCCCTCCAACTTTCTGTCTTGGACAGAAGAGCTTGCGACAGGCATGCGCTACAACAGCTTGTTCTGAATGTGCACATTAAACCCTATGATTATCTATGACATGACATGACATGACGAAGTGAATCTATAATCATAATGTATGTTTGCAATGGTGCATGTTGTTAGTGCCAATGAGAACCCATTCTATTAGCAATCTTCGTTTGAAGTTGGGCAATTTAACATGGGTTTCAATGGCAGATGACATCTGTGTAGTGAGACCTTATTCAGTTATTGTCTAATCATTTTTCGCACCAAATCATGGCAAATGAAGTGAAATGTAACATTGACGGTCACGGTGTAAGCTAAAATTACTGTCGTCGACCTTAGCCAGATTGACGACACGGTGTGAATCGATCCAGGACTGTCTCAGGTGAATTTATAATAATGGCGAAACTTTTTACTATTTACCTATCTGAACGACGCTCAGACATGGCATAAAGTAAACATGAACTGCATTTGGTTTGTGTTTACATCTTACTATTTTCTAAATTTCCCTCCATTAAAGGAAATAAGTAAAGTTAACTCCCATTGTTTCAGATTATATAATCTTAAAAAAAGACACATACACAAATCAGTCTGTCCATACAAATATTATTTAATTAGTACAAAATATATTTTTTATATTATTCGGTGTTAGATTTCTGCCACCCTTAAATAAAACCAAGATACCGGTACTTTATAAAATAATACGCAACTACACAATTTGCGCCATCTACCGGTAATAACATATAATGAACAAGTACTGTGACGATTCTGATTGATTGGTGGTGTTTCTATTGTGTGATTTGGAGCGTGACACTCGTCTGAAGTTTATCAACGGTAATAAAGTTAATGTTAAGTTTATAGTTACATAATATAAGTTATGGAAGTTTTGCATTGTTGAAAAGTATTAATATTTAAATTTATGAAAGTTTACTTATGATTTTCGCTTCGACGAATTAATTTTTGTTTTAAAAACAACTTAACAAGTTCATTTGTAAACATGTTTAATGTTAAATTTAAAGGAGCAATATTCCTTCTTTTTATACTCAGCAAAATTAAAGACCAAGGAGACTTTGTGGTCTTTTGCTGGTGTTATATTATAATAGCAATAATCACAGATAATGAGCAATAATCACAGATAAGTTTTAATCATTGTTTCTCTTGGAGTAAATTATACTAAATGTTAACTAAAGTCTGAACCACAATTTTAACAACATCAATCACTTATCCATAATCCAGGGTTGAAAATTAACATGAAAACCATGGTCGTCAACAGGACCAGTTGAAGAAAAATCTTACTGGCTCTTCTCAAATTCAACTATCCCTCCAATTAAGTGCACAGAGAAAAGCAAAATTAGAAGTTTCTTTGTTGAAGAACAACCATGTATAATAATTTAATAATAGTAACCATGTATATGTAGTCTGTTTTCGTCAAAAGTTAAAAACTATGAATTTGCATGTTTTCGTCAAAAGTAAAACAATGAATTTGCATGTAACTTCATAATGAATAAATTTAAAATTCATATTAAAAAAACATATTATTAAGTTTTGAACCCATACCAACACAAATAACATTTTTGAAAAAAGAAATCCATTATAAATAAAAATGTTTCTTTACAAATTACCATTCAATGATACAAATTAAATATAATTTTTAATACAGGTGTAAAGAAAAATGCTAGAACAACAGCCAATTTATGCTACTTCACTTGATTGTCTCCGAAGTAATCAATAATGAAGTACTAAAGCCTTAAAAGGTAGAACTGTGCTTGTTTTAGTAAATTAATCTGGGAGTAGCAGTCCTCTTTATGGCAATGCAAGATGGAAGAATTCTCCAGTAAAGGATTTCCTGAGGAGTGGCTGTCTTCCTCTAGACAAGGCACTAGATAAAGATTGATATAATCATCCACTATTTTGCCAAATACCCATTCGACTCTGCATTGTGCAGATGTGGCCCTGATCTTGTATTATGGTTTTGTCTTTCAGATTACCTTTGATTTTTCATCAATTGCAATAAAACATGTATTAGAAAAGAAAATTTAATCTATTCAGTTTGATGGTAATTTGTAAATAATTTTTTTAATTTTTTATTAGAATATCCCCCCCCCCCCCATTAAATTGCAAGACTTAACATATGCCGTTTTATAAATATGTTTTATTATTACATACACTGAAAAAAAAATCAGATTTTGTCCTAGAATAAGATACTAGTATGCTGATTAAATAGGATTAATTTGTACCATAGCATTTAATAATGATAAAAAGTAGCTCTACTACTACTAGGTAATTATAGTGTATCCAGTCCATTACAATAAGTTGACGTCTTTTAAAAACAAAATAAAACAAGTCAGGTGTTTTCAATATGTTTTGAGCTATATTTGTTTACAACCCAGACCAAAATTGTAGAAGCTGAGAGTTGAGTCTGGTCAGTCCGGCTCTGTCAAAATATTGTAGATGTTCTATAATGATTAATGTTGCCTCCTGTCAGATTTATTATTTGCGCCATCAGAGACGCGGCATGTTTCGTCACATTGGTCATTCAATTCATTTTCAGTGTGTTTCGTTTTTAACTGGTAGTACAACACTCACTAGACTCTAAAATTGATGGTCACCCAACAAGACTACCTTTGTAAAAAATTTGGTCACCCTTAGCCAAGAAAGCCAGCCATGAGTGACCAGGCGACTGCTAATTTTCAACCATGCTTACCTTTCATTACTGTTAGAATACCCCACATTTTATCCAGACACAAATCGTGAAAAATACTATGGCATGGGTTTCACATCCTAGATTGTAACCGGACTACTCTGGCGGTAAAAGAGCTACATGGACATTTGGACTTTATGAATGCTCTCTAAAGTTCAAAATATTACATATTAATTTTAAAAAGTCTCCAGGTCCAAAAAGTTCCATTTTCTGGAGAATGACTCTACTGTCAAAGACCAAACTATATAAATTGCAACTATGTAGTATGTGTGGAAAATATTGAGTTTAAAACGTGTCTCTTTCCACGGGTAACTTTGGCGGACTCAACCTTTTTAGCCTAGAACTGGCCTCAGAACAGTCAGTTGGGTGGATTGGAACTTTTATTTGATGTAAAATGAAAATTAAAAAACAGTCACTGAGTCAGTTGGCAGGATTGGAACCTTTATTTGTTGTCATTTAAAATAATAAGTCAGTTGGCAAGATTCGAACATATTACCCAACCTGCATAGCATTTTGACAAATCCATTGCATTATGGTATAAGAAATGGGTTCCCATAACTTGTTTTCATGGAACCTAAAACAGGTTCCGATGGGTTCCCATGATTTCAGGACACGGAACCTAAAAAGTGTTTCCCATGAAATTTGAAATCCTATGGCTTGGTGTTATGTGCACGTTCCAAGTTAGCTGTCAGTCTGTATCTATCAACAATACCTTAGCTTGTGTTGCAGTTCTTACAAATGTCAATTAAGCAGGGGTGCAGAAAGTACTCTCCCGCTCGCCAAATGTGAGTAAAAATTCTGACGAACAAGTTAAAAAATGCAAATACCAATCTGGCGGGAGATCTGAGGATAGTAGGGCGGGTGGGTCGGATTTAAAAAAAGAAAAAACCCACAAAAACAAATACACCCCCATCAAAAAACCCCACAAAACAACCCACCAAAAACATTATCTTGATCACTTACCATGTGTCCTTAATAATATTTTGGTTATTAATACTTTTGTGTTTTGTTTTTTCGGAGGGCATGTTATTATAAAGATATTGTTAAAAATAATAATTAATATATTATTAGTAAAATGTTTGGCGAGCTAGTACATTTTAGTTGGTTCTGGTCTTGCACCCCTATTAAGCAATCAAAATTAAATGGAAACCTATAATATTTGTTATTTCAGTTTTGAACTTGATTTGATTTTGTTGGCCTCATCGCAATGACCAGGCAGTCTTTGAAAATATTTTGTTCTGTTGTAATTTTTTAAATGTATATTTAATCAAATTAATTTTTGAACTTGGCTTCATAGAAAGATATCAACTGTATTTCATTTTCAAATAAAATTGCAGCATGACTGAAAGGTTGACGAAATGTCAACTTGTTTGATGATGAACAAAATGTCCCACCCCCAATCCAAGTGGTTATAAATTACATTATTTTATCCATAACTGACTGTAGGTATTTGCCGATTTTATAACGTTTTCTGTATTTAATAATGAACAGAATATGTAACACAAACTTTTACCTCAATTCAAACCCAAACATTCAGCTGAAAAATAAATAAGTTGTAGTAAATTCCATAGTGTGAAACAAGGTGTTCTCTGTGGGAAGGACTATATAGGTGGGTTTCACTGTATCCTGCATGGTTCTATGTATGTTTGCCATGTACAGTTTGGTGTCAGTTTGGTAAAAGTTTGTGTAACAAGCTACTCTCGACTCAGTAAGATTAATTGCGCCAAATTTACCTCAAACTAAAACGCGCACCCATTCTCTTTGGCATTAACTATCCATTCCAAATTCAATAGCACCACCACCACCTCCACCTGTTACCGAATACGATCAGACTATTGGTCCTCCCTTGCACCTGCCAGTGCAGGTGGTCCCCCTTTTTCTCCCACCCCCCACCCTTCTGTCCTGGACGGAGAAGCCCATGACAGGCGTGCACTAAGACAGCTTGCTCTAAATGTGCACGCTAAACACTTTGTCCAGTCCAGTCCAGTGTCAGTTTAAGAAAAGAGGTTTTATACATAGAGGATTCGTCATAAGTATTTTTTAATATGGAAAATATCAACCGAGTCTGTGTTACCCGGTAATCGGTATTTGTCGAGGCTCTGACGAAAACGTTATGCTCAGGTACACAGGTCTTGTTGGCGTGTAAGCAAAGGATTCATTTACCACAACACATAACCTAGAGACCGTATAAATTTGCATACCATTATTAACCCTGTTAATAAAGTAAATTATCACATGGGTTTATGACATGGATATCATGGGTAAGTTATAGGATAAGTGTATATGGGTCATTCTCACAATACCTGCCAATTTCACATAGATACAACGCAAATAATATTTTTTGCTGGAACCTTATATAAACTTCAGTTTCGACTGCCAATATCGTACTGACAACATTGCACTCAATTTTCAGATACTTTATTGGTCTCCACTGATTTTATCAAGATTTTCTGTTTTTCATTCGTTCCGGAGTTGAATTGAAACGTTCCGGAGTTGAAATTAAAGTCTCCAAAATTAAACTGCAAATCTACCATAATCTATGAAGAGGTGAAAGCTATTTTGTGCCAAAGTTTGCCACACTCCTTACCACCACACAATAACACCATGGACTAGAGGACTGCGTGTAATACACATCAACAAAGGGAGGGCTGGAGAGGACTGTGTAATACATGTACATATAAACACGGTAGGTTGGGGTGGGGTGGTGCTAGAGAGGACTGTGTAATACACATACACAAGGAGAGGGCTAGAGAGGACTGTAATACATAATATTTTCCGAGAAAACTGCGTTCCGGAGTTGAACAGCAATAAAAATACGCAAGACACATC
>JAECMU010111123.1:2592-15555 GCA_016106625.1 Dracogyra subfuscus
TGGCAATATCGAAATCATTGCATGATGGCAATATCCAAATCATTGCATGATGGCAATATCCAAATCATTGCATGATGGCAATATCCAAATCATTGCATGACGGCAATATCGAAATCATTGCATGATGGCAATATCCAAATGACTGAATGACGGCAATATCCAAATCATTGCATGATGGCAATATCAAAATTATTGCATGATGGCTCGCTCTGAAGACAGGAGCGAGACGTAGCCCAGTGATACAGTGGTCGGTTTGGGATCGATCCCAGTCAGTGGGCCCATTGCGCTATTTATCGCTCCAGCCAGTGTACCAGTGGAATACTAATGCCCAGTGGTAAAACGCTCGCTTGATGCGCGGTCGGTCTAGGTTCGATTTCCGTCAGTGGATCCATTAGGCTATTTCTGGTTCCAGCCAGTGCACCACGACTGGCATATCAAAGGTTGTGGCATGTACTACGCAGTTTGTGGGATGGTGCATATAAAAGATCCCTTGCTGCTAATCAAAACGAGTAGCCCATGAAGTGGCGACAGCGGATTTCCTATCTCAATATCTGTGTGGTCCTTAACCATATGTCTGACGCCATATAGCCGTAAATAAAATGTGTTGAGTGCGTCGTTAAATAACACATTTCCTCGCTTCCCTCTGAAGAAAATGTGATTTTACAATACATTCACACGATATAACCCTCTAGAAAATAAATACTTAAACAAATCATCCTTCTTCCTTTTTTTTTTTTTTTTTTTGGTTTGTTGCTGTTGGGTTTTGTTAAGTTAAAAAGCGGGCAGCATAGCCCAGTGGTACAGTGCCCGCCTGATGCGCGGTCGGTCTAGGATCGATCCCCGTCAGCTAACCACTAGGGTTTTTCTCTACATAACCATATGTCCGACGCCGATATAACCGTCATTATATTGTGTTGAGTGCGTCGTTAAACCAAAAAAAAAACAACAAAAAAAACAAAACAACAACAACAAATTGTTAAGTTAAAGTGACATTCCCGACCAGAAACAGATTGAATATACAGACAATGATATTCTAAACAAGAAAACATTATATAACATTATTAATAAGCAAGTTTAATCGTAGACATATTTTATTAGTATCTTACAATGCAACAAACTCAGGAATGTCCCTTTAATTCGATTTCAATTTGCTATTGGCATATTTGGCGGGCGTCGACTTAAACTGTGGCACAATAAGGACTGTTGCCTTCTAGGATATTACCCCCGCTCATTTTACTTGACAAATCCTCGTGATAAATCGTTCTCCCTTAGTTTGTTCACATGGGATAATTTACTACTGACAAATGGCAATAATGATGTTGTTCGTACATGCCTGTACCAGCTGTTCAACATTGCTTGTTTAACAAAGCCGCTGGATGCCTGTCAAACGAGGACAGTATATTACCCTGATGAATCAATATGTATTTATATATACGTACATCGTGTTTACATGCACTCTAACACAGAAATAAAACAACAACAAGAAAAGGAAATAAATTAATTCCAACAAGACAGTATATGGTGATAATGGCCAAGTTGCTGATGGTTATAATGGTGAATTTGTGTTTCAGGTTTAACTACACCATTAGAGTATTTTTATTTATTAATGTATTGACTATTGGATGTCAACTATTTGAAATGTTTTACATATAGTCTTAGAGAGGAAACCCGCTATACTGTTCCATTAGTAGCACCATCCCACATACATGATAGGTCATACGACGGTTTTGATGTAACAGTCGTAGCGGGCAGCATAGCCCAGTGGTACAGTGCCCGCCTGATGCGCGGTCGGTCTAGGATCGATCCCCGTCAGCTAACCACTGGGTATTTTGTCTCGACATAACCATATGTCCGACGCCGATATAACCGTAATTAAAATGTGTTGAGTGCGTCGTTAAACAACAACAACTGATGCAACAGTCGGGGATAAACTGACCGCGTATCAGATGAGCGATATACCACTGGGCTAAATCTCAACCCTAGATAATGATGATGCCGATAGTGCTAATGATGATGATGACAAAGGTCGTACTGCTGCTGCTGATGTTGGCCAAGGTGATAATGACTGTAATGATGATGATGATGATATTGGCCAAGGTGATGATGATTCTCATAATAATGATGATGATGGTCATGATGATAATGATGACGATCATGGTGATGATGATGATGTTGGCCAAGGTGATGATGATTGTCATGGTGATAATGATGATGATGGTCATGATGATAATGATGATGGTCATGGTGATGATGATGAGGTTGGCCAAGGTGATGATGACGGTCATGGTGATGATGATGGTCATGGTGATGATGACAATGTTGGCCAAGGTGATGATGATGGTCATGGTGATGATGATGGTCATGTTAATGATGATGGCCATGGTGATGATGACGGTAATGGTGATGATGATGGTCATGGTAATGGTGATGATATTGGCCAAGATGATGATGATTGTCATGGTGATAATGATGATGATGATCATGGTGATAATGACGGTCATGGTGATGATGATGTTGGCCTAAGTAATGACGATGGTGATGGTGATAATGACGGTCATGGTGATGATGATGATGTTGGCCTAGGATTTGATGATTGTCATGGTAATATTTTTTATTTTTTATTTTATTTTTTTAACGACGCACTCAACACATTACAAGTACGGTTAAATCGGCGTCGGACATAGGGTTATGTCGAGAAAAAACCTCAGTGGTTAGCTGACGGGGATCGATCCTAAACCGACCGCGCATCAGGCGGGCACTGTACCACTGGGCTATGCTGCCCGCTATCATGGTAATAATGATGATGGTCATGATGATAATGATGATGATGATAATGGTCATGATGATGATGATGGTGGTCATGGTGGTGATGATGATGATGATGTTGGCCATGGTGATGATGATGATGGCCATGGTGGTGGTTATGACGACGACGACAACGATTCCGCTAGATTAACCGCTACATTACCTAAGCTATGTGTCGTATGCTCAGTTGTTAATCAGCATGTAGAGACAGCGACTTGTTGGTGCGGAGATCGCTGTCGACCTGGGTCGATACATCACAGCTCAGACAGTATTTCCTATAAAGACGTTAAACCGGGATCTGCTACCTGACCTGATTTCTGTGAAACAATTCACCTTTTGTGTTCTGTTGTCGGTGAAGATCACTGCGACTTGGCTATCTAGTCGGGGTCGCAGTCAAAGTAATTTGGGGCAGGATGGGCAAACAGTATTCATACTGTGTCATAAAGGATAATAAATTTAAAGCTCCAATCTCAGGTGTTTTCTTTCTTCTTTTGTTTTTGTCTTTCTGTCTTACCTTTTTATTTTTTTTCCTTCTTTCTTTCAGACAATTTCTGCCTTTTCCTTTTGGTTGAAGGGTAAGGCATTTTCGGATTTTAAGACCGGCCTCGGTGGCTCAGTGCTTAAGCCATCAAACTACAGGCTGGTAGGTACTGGGTTCGGATCCTAGTCGATGCATGGGATGTTTAATCCAGATACAGACTCCAAACCCTGAGTGAGTGCTCCACAAGGCTCAATGACTAGATATAAACCGCTTGCACCGACCAGTGATCCATAATTGGTTCACCAAAGGCCATGACTTGTACTATCCTGCCTGTGGGAAGCGCACATAAAAGATCCCTTGCTGTCTATCGTAAAAGAGTAGCCTATGTGGCGACAGCGGGTTTCCTCTAAAAGAAAACACAGTGTCATAATGACCATATGTTTGACGCCCAATAGCTGATGATAAGATAAGAAAATCCATCTGCTCTAGTAGTGTCGTTAAATAAAACAAACTTTACTTCTTCTTCTTTTTTAAAATAAAATGATACAGCAAAAAGTTACATATTTGAGCATGTAGAAGAAACTTTTTTTCTCCTCTCCGTTCGTAAATGGCGACCAGGAACGACTCATTAATATGTTATGCCTGATAGAAGAAAGAAAGAAAGGCTTTATTTAACGACGCACTCAACACATTTTGTTTACGGTTATATGGCGTCAGACATATGGTTAAGGACCATACAGATTTTGAGAAGTAACCCGCTGTTGCCACATCATAGGCTACTCTTTCCGATTGACAGCAAGGGATCTTTTATTTGCGCTTCCCACAGGCAGGATAGCACAAACCATGGCCTTTGTTGAACCAGTTATGGATCATTGGTCGGTGCAAGTGGTTTACACCTACCCACTGAGTCTTGTGGATCACTCACTCAGGGATTTGAGTCGGTATCTGGATGAAAAATCCCATGCCTCAACTGGGATCCGAACCCAGTACCTACCAGCCTGTAGTCCGATGACCTAACCACGACGCCACCGAAGCCGGTTGCCTGACAGAATTTCAATAGTTAGACTTCTCGTGCACCATGTGAAAGTTTAAGAAAAAGCATCAACGTTATTAGCAATGACGACGTATTCGGTTAATTCAAAGTGCTAAAAACAGCCCCGCTGATAAACATGACATTCACAGCTGACATGGTTAACACGTGTAAACATCAGTATGATAATAAACACATTAAACACGCTGTTAAACATATAGGCATACGGGCTCCCATGTTTGCAAAAGGGGGCGGGGGTGGAGATTACAGGCTAATTTATGTCCGAATTAAACGAAAATACCGAAAATACCTTAATCTGGATATCGTCATCTACTCATATTAACATTACTACTTGTCACGTGGATCCTATAATACCCGTAACTGAATAAAACACGATTATCCAAATATCTCTCCAAACTGTATATCTATTAGATCTCTCTGTATTGGGCAGGCTAATACCCGAGTGGCTCGTCTCTAGGTGTATCAGACATAAGATCTTAATATAAATATACATTTGATATAGCACGTTTAGTTGACTAGAAAACACAACAAAACACAATACACTTTCAGAATCGGTATTAACACTACGCTGACAAATGTACTTGTCGCAGTAGTTAACTTAACAAGAATGATGTAATAACAACCCAGACTAATTACTTAATTAGTTAATCACTAGGTGTCTAGTTTACACCATATTCTAATCACTTCACTCTCATACAACCATTCCTGGGGGGATTAATTGCTTCGTATGGGACGCTGATAGAGTACCGCGTCGCGTACATCGGGTCACGGGCAACCGTGACTTTGGTGTACGGCGACCCTGCTCCACAAAAGAAGGGAAGAGGACCGAGGAAGAGGAAACGTGCGTCTGGAGCGGCACAGGGGGGAAGAAAGCTGGCTGCTCAACCGCCAGCGGCGGTCCCTTCTGCGTCGTCGCCCCAAGCCAGACCGGATAAGCCAGCCAAGCCAGCTGAGGAAACTCAGCAAGCGAAGTCTGACGAGTCGACGCCAGGAGAGGAGCTGAACATTGCCATGTGCGAGACTCCACGGCCGGCGTCTCCCGTTCCTGCGCCTTCATTTTCGACTCCGTTGAGGCCCCAACCCACGGGAAACTCCGTTGAGACGAACAAGGAAGTTGGTGTTTCAAAACGGAAGGCCGTCACTCCCCCGATACGGACTTACGAGACGGTATGCTCTGCCTAGTGGTGACGATGCGCCGGGAGGGTCTGTACAGACAAGGAATCCTTTTCAGGGATATGGACATCTACACCGTCCACAGAGTACTTAAGATCATCGCCGGCGTCCATTACGTTGAGCTAGCAAAAACCCTGCTAGGTCACAGGTGGAAGAAACTTGTGCCACACTTCAACGGCAAGCAGTTCATCTCGTCTCCGTAGGCGCCAACCTCCTCCAACAAAACGGCCTTTACGAGGCCACTCACGTGGACATATCGATTGGACTTTAAACTTTCAGATCTGCGTTCAGCATTTTATGTCGAAATTACTTCTTTTTTAAAATATTATTAAATAGTCCGATCCTCTCTTCTTTCTCTCATTTAATTTTGGACTGTCCTTCTAAAATGCTCCAAATTATATAAATTTTCGGCCGAGCAGTCAGTTATTTTTATTTTTGGCTTGTAACTTTTTTCTTTTTTTTTAAATTTTCTATTAACGTTTTTACTAATTGCTATTTTCAAATTCTGCCCATTTTCAACTTTAACCCACCCCCCCCCTCCATTCCGAGTCAGGCTACCGATCTTATCGGAGGTCGGACTCGGGATGGGCGTGTTCGAAACCCTAGTGGTATATGGGCACGTTAAACTAGTTTTCATCATCATCATCATCATCAGAATGAAGCATTCCTACTCGAGCTAGCGATTAAGACGGACGCTGTTCCATGCTCTCTCGTGTTACCCCCCACCTGGAGGGATTAATTGCTTCGTATGTGACGCTGATAGAGTACCGCATTGTGTACATCGGGTCACGGGCAACTGCTTAACCGCCAGCGGCGGTCCCTTCTGCGTTGTCGCCCCAAGCCAGCTGAGGAAACTCAGCAAAGTCTGACGAGTCGACACCAGGAGAGGAGCTGAACATTGCCATGTGCGAGACTCCACGGCCGGCGTCTCCCATTCCTGCACCTTCACTTTCGACTCCGTCGAGGCCCCGACACATGGGAAACTCCATTGAGATGAACAAGGAAGTTGGTGTTTCGAAACGGAAGGCCGTCACTCCCCCGAGTGACCAGCCAGCCAAGGCACGGCCTTTGGCCTCTGGCCGAGGCAGGGACTTTGCCGCATGGAGTCTCGCTGTCAGCAAGATCAAGAGCCAGTACTCTAAGTACTTGGTTGGTGACACACCACACGTGGGCTCACTGCCGGGAGGTATCCAAGAGGGAAGTTTCAAGCGCTTCCCCGACGGCAGTGAGGTGGCCATCCACGATACGGACTTACGAGATGAGACGCTCTACCTAGTGGTGACGATGTGCCGGGAGGGTCTGTACAGACAAGGAATCCTTTTCAGTGATATGGACAACTACACCGTCCACAGAGTACTCAAGATCATCGCCGGTGTCCATTATATTGAGCTAGCAAAAACCCTGCTAGGAAACTTGTGCCACACTTCAACGGCAAGCAGTTCATCTCATCTTCGTAGGCACCAACCTCCTCCAACAAAATGGCCTTAACAAGGCCACTCACCTGGACATATCGATTGGACTTTAAACTTTTTGATCTGTGTTCAAAATTTTATGTCGAAATTACTTTTTTTTATATATATTATTAAATAGTCCGATCCTCTCTTCTTTCTCTCATTTAATTTTGGACTGTCCTTCTGAAATGCTCCAAATTATATAACTTTTCGGCCGAGTAGTCAATTCTTACTGTGGGTTTTCAGTCGCCCGTCATCGTTTTTAGTCGCCAGGGGCGATCGGGCGACCGTTAAGTGCGGACTCGGGATGGGCGTGTTCGAAACCCTAGTGGTATATGGACATATTAAACTAGTTTTCATCATCAACATCATCATCTATGACCTCACCTGACCTGACCTAATCATTGGGGTGAGTTGACCAGTCACTGGAGGGAGATGACCAATCACAGGGGGTCAGTTGGTAAATTTTGTGGGGTGAGTTAGTAGAGAGACTTAATTGACCTACTACTAGGGTGGGGGCGGGATGTAGCCCAGTGGTAAAGCACACGTGATGCATGGTCAGTCTAGGATCGAACCCCATCGATAGGCCCACTGGGCTATATTCTCATTCCAGCCATTACACCATAACTGAAATATCAAAGGCTGTGGTATGTACTATTGTGTCTGTGGGATGGAGCATATTAAAGATCCCTTGCTACTAATGGAAAACTCAATCTGATTAAAATTAGCTCTACTGGGTCTAGCCAGTAGATCTAACAGCATTGCATGGCCTGCCATGTCCAGGTGACATTTCATCTATAAATAACAATTTAAATATTGACCAATTACACTTCGCCTTTTATAGCGTTATTCGGGAGAATACAAATTCTAAAAATACCGGGCGAGACTATTTATGCAATTGACTAACGTGTTCTATTTCAACACAGGAAAAAAAACAGAAAAAAAAGAAGAAAAAACAGAGGGAAAGTGCAGTAATAAACTTTGGATTGTATAATATTATAAACAGATTGTATAGCTATACCATCATTTTTTATTTTTTTTAAAATTTGTTATTGTCTTGAAACGAATTTTATATAGAATTTCATATTGCAATTAGTTTCCGGCATACTTTGTAATTATCCCGAATCATTTCGTATATACCCTTGGCATAATTCCAAATGTTTTCAAATTCTATTTAATTCACTGGCAGGATTTTGCAAGTAAGGTTTTGATTGGTCGAATGAAAGGTCAACTGGACATGAGCTCCAACGGGCTGCTGTTAGATCCACATGTAATAGTGAAGCTAATTTTAATTAGATTGTGGAAAACTGTAACAGACTTACTCTATGACTGTGTCAAAATGACCATATGTTTGACATTCAGTAGCCAATGATTAATAAATCAGTGTGCTCTAGTGGTGTCGTTAAACAAAACAAACTTATTATTACTACTGATGCGAGTTCGTCGGATTAGCCATTTGTTATAAATGACAAGTTTACCATAGTAATACAAATATGTTTTGTATATTTCAATATTGTTATTTTGCAGGAGTGGATCAAATACAGAAAAGGACGTCAAGCAAGTAAGTTTTTGTTTGTTTTTTTTGGTGGTTTTTTTAACGACGCACTCAACACATTATAATTATGGTTATATCGGCGTCGGACATATGGTTATGTCGAGAAAAACCCCAGTGGTTAGCTGACGGGGATCGATCCTAGACCGACCGCTCAAGCAAGTAAGATAATAATACTTATGTGACTATATTTTGAGTGACCCTATAACACGTCTGACAAGTCGGAGTGTTATCATACTGCTCACCTGATAACATTCATTATTAATCATACAACATTACCTTGTTAATTAAGTATTATCTTGTCATTAGCAAGTGAGTTCTATAAAATAATTTATTACTCTTTCCAGCCTGCTCACAACTGGTGTAAATCAATATGAGATGGTCATGGTTTGTACTGTCTTGTCTGTGTGATCCCTCACTGCTAATTAATCAAAGAGAAAAGCCCATGATGTGGCAGCAGCAAGATTTCTTTAGCCATATATCCAGTGACCAATATAACCATAATTGTGGAGTGTATCATTAAATAAAAACTTTTTTTTCTTTCTTTTTTTCTAAAAACAAATAATGAACACTAAAAAAATAACTGGTTCGCAAGCTGAAATTTGTGCCAGAATTTCCTTAAATAGGCCAGAAATTGATTGCATACAGCTTTTTTTGGTATCAGCACTAACTAATGACATCTGTCCTAAATGGGCAGAACAATTTTTTTATTTTTTTTTGGTTTGTTTAACGACGCACTCAACACATTTTAATTACGGTTATATCGGCGTCGGACATATGGTTATGTCGAGAAAAAACCCCAGTGGTCAGCTGACGGGGATCGATCCTAGACTGACCGCGCATCAGGCGGGCACTCTACCACTGGGCCAAGCGGGCAGAACAAGTTAAAACGTTTGGTTTGTTTAACAACACCATTATAACACATTGGCTATTAGATGTCAAACATTTGGACACGTAGTCTTAGAGAAAACCTGCTTTATTTTTCCATAATTAGCAACACAGAACCTTTTATATGCACTTCCTCAGCACAGAGAGGACAGCACATACCATAGCCTTTGATATACCAGTCATGGGGCAGTGGTTGGGATGGGGGTAAAAAACAAACAAGCACAGAATGAGTCCACTGTGTTGGTTTTGATCTTATGACCCAAACACTACAGAATGAGCTAGATCCCGCATAATATGAAGCCAAGTTTTATTGTAGCAATGGATGGTAAAATAAAAACCGGCATCAGTGATGAAGTGGTTAAGCCATAGGACTACAGGCTAGAGGTACAGGGTTCACAGCCCGGTACCGGCTCCAACCCAGAGCAAGTTCTTAAGGGCTTAATGGGTCAGTGTAAGCATTACTAAGGCCACTACACCCTCTTTTCTCTCTCTAACCACTAACCAACTAAAAACCAACATACTGTCTTGAACAGACAGCCCAGATAACTGAGGCGTGTGTGCCCAGGACAGTGTGCTTGAACCTTAATTAGATACAATCATGAAAATAAGTTGAAATGAAATAAATGGTAGAATATTACATATAAGGTCTGAAGAATATGCCATTGGTTTATATTCTTGTCCAATTAAATCATGCAACTTTTATTTTAGCATGTTAACCGTTTGTTTTATTTTCAGTGGCATTTCAGATTTTGGAGCATGTTAACAACATTGCAGTTGACAGGGTCATATTTCAAGCATGGCACCATCATACAGTTGATGCCAAAAGACAACGTGAATACTTCGAGGTAATTTTACCTTTAAAATTCATCACACAAGTCACGGTTATTTGTTATAAAATTGGTACATGTTGCATTAAAAACAAATGATTAGTAAACAGTTTAGATGTAATGTTCTGTATGTATTTACTTTAATAGTCACATAAATAAAACAAAGGAGTTTAGTTCATCATGTTAAAGTTTTAAGTAAGATATTCAAAATGTAATTACTTTGGTTGTCACGTTAATAGGAGTTAATAAGATAGTGGACTTCAGTTCATTATGTTTGTGAGATTTCATAGGCACTTCTCATTTTAATAAATAATATTCTGGATTTTCTAGTTGTATTTAAAAAAGAAGGTGAGAAAATATCTATTTATTTGGCAATTCAGTCTGAAGGGAGATACATTTTCATCAGGACAGCTTTTTGACAAAACTTTATTGTGTCTTTCAAATTTGATGTTTTCATTTTTAATACATTATTAAAGGATTATGGCATCTAAACGTGTAAAAAAACAAAAACAAAAAAACAACCCCAACTAGATATTTTGTAAATATTATTGCAATATTTAATTGCTGTCATTGTTTTAATTTTGTTCAACTACAGCTGACGGCGGTTAGTTTTTGGTTTTGTGGAGTTAGTTAATGCTTTGTGGCCTAAAGGGTTTCTATTCTACAAAAAACAGAAACTAATCAAAGAACCTGTCAGGATACATTGTTATCGGCTTATGGTTTCTCCAAAAATATTTTAATTAAGAATTTTAAATTTCATTTTAATACTATTTAGATTTTTTTCAAATTTATCTAATATATAATGTTTGACATTCAGATCATATTATATGTGTCATTAGTTTTATAAACCAAAATGTCAACTAAAATATATATGTATGTATATAATGTACATGCATATGTATATAATAGTATATATTTTGAGTAATTTAACTGTTCTTGTGTTTTAAATTGTTATTATTATTGCTACAATTAATGATTTAATTGTAATAAAACTGTCTCAGTGTCTTCATTTCTTCCGTGACAGTAGAGCGATTTGAGCGCAACAAAAACTGTTAAAATTTGTTAAACCGCAAGGAGTAGGGGAGTAACATAGTAATTTAAGTGCATGTGCTACCTATAGGTAATACAAAAACATATGAGTGTGTTGGTAGATTAAACTTCAGGATTTTTTTTAGAAACTAAATATAGAAATATTTTAATGAAATTACATTTAATTATTTTCAGGAATTTTAATGCAGATAATTAACGTATCCTGATAGGGGTCTTTTAGCAAGATGTGGTTTGGTGTCTAATTTTTAAATACTGTTTAATCTGAAATGTATTCTTTTTGATGTCTCTTACTCCGGAATAATGG
Source organism: Dracogyra subfuscus (assembly GCA_016106625.1). NCBI lineage: Eukaryota > Metazoa > Mollusca > Gastropoda > Neomphalida > Peltospiridae > Dracogyra > Dracogyra subfuscus. Next base: position 14,175 of record JAECMU010111123.1, read on the forward strand.
TGCTCAGGTGAAAGTTTAAAGCTATTATAGTATTATACTGTTAATATAAAGTGTATGGTGGAGTATTATTAACATGTACTTACATATGGATCAAATGTGTGTTTATGTCTATTGTGGTGCCGAACTGAAACAACTAACAACAAATAACTTTTGTTAAAGACCTTAATTTCCCAATTTATACAGTTGACCACTTTAACTATGGAATCCAACTGTTTAGTTTTTTGTTTTTGTGAGGTACGGGGTGGAGGAGTGTTTGTTGTTTTTTCTCATCAGTTTTGTTTGACATACTAGTATGTCTGCTTGCCCAAATTGTGCAGTGGTACTATAGAGTTTGATTGTATTGGCCTACGGTACTAACCTTTCTTCTTTGTTTTTTTGGCTTTGGTTCATATACAAATTCAGATGACTTTCTATCATAAGGGAGTGAAATTTAGCTTAATGGTAGAGTTAAAGGGACATAGGATTGATTTTTCAAGTCTGCAAATGCTGAACACGAAGTATAACAATGATCTTAGCAAGAGCCTTTGCTTTTCCAGCTTATGATTTTTTAAAGAGTAATCCTGATGTATAGTATTCAGAATTCCTAATTTTGAGGAGTGATAATAAAAATAAGAAGTATTTATTGGTGATTATCTCAATTCTTTCACATTGTTGGTAAGAAGGTTACATTATGAGTCTCATAAGGAGTTTTTAATTTCGAGACAGATTTCTCTAATTGCTTTTTAGTTTCTATCATTTTTGCTTCCAGATTGAAATTGGAAACCAAATGATTTTTAGCCTTGTCCTTCTATGTGAGTGCAATGAGTTATTTCTCATTTCCATCAGTTTTCACTGACTGGTATATCAAAGGACATGGTATGTGGTGTGCTGTCTGGTGGAAAGTGGTCAGATATTACTAGCAACTACACACGATTTAAATAGACTATACTGTGGCTGAAAATGTTGTTCCTTCCAACATTGTAGATATCCTTCTTCCAACATTGTAGATCTCCTTCCAGCATTGTACATCCCCTTCCAGCATTGTAAATCCCTTCCAACATTGTAGATCCCCTTCCAGCATTGTAAATCCCTTCCAACATTGTAGATCCCCTTCCAGCATTGTAGGTCCCCTTCCAGCATTGTAGATCCCCTTCCAGCATTGTAGGTCCCCTTCCAGCATTACAGATCCCCTTCCAGCATTGTAGATCCACTTCCAGCATTGTAGATCCACTTCCAGCATTGTAGACCCACTTCCAGCATTGTAGATCCACTTCCAGCATTGTAGATCCCCTTCCAGCATTGTAGATCCCCTTTCAGCATTGTAGATATTCTTCCAGCATTGTAAATCCCCTTCCAGCATTGTAAATCCCCTTCCAGCATTGTAGATCCCCTTCCAACATTG
>JAECMU010111134.1:2470-14563 GCA_016106625.1 Dracogyra subfuscus
TTTTATATATATTTTCTTCAGTCCCTTTGCTCTAACATTACTTGCATAAAATATTCAACATTTAAAAAACAACTAACACGACAATTATAAGACTTTTTATTTTCATAAAAGAAACAAATCATGACCAGGGCAGGTATATTAATTATAGAAACATTAATGTGTAAATGAAGTTCAAAGTTTGTTTTGTTTAACTACGACGGAAAAGTTCGTTGATTGATTGATTGGTCATCGGCTATTGGCTGTCACAAATGTGATAATTCTATCATTAGCAGCAAGGTGGAACTTTCATATGCGCTTTCCCAAAACCAGGACAGCTCGTACTACTGCCCGTCGTGGGGTAGTGGTTGATACGGACGATTAAAACACCTCATGTGTCACATATTGGTGGTGATCAAACTGACGTCAATAAATTATTAATGCTATTTTGTAAACATTATTAAATTATGGCAATGCTCCATAATTCAAAAACTAACATTGCTGAGAGGGTTGACATGGATTTTATTTCATCATGATTTAGTCAAAGTGATGCAATAGCTAGATTTGGTCTGTAAAAATTAATGTAATTTTGATTTATCATTCGTTAGAAGAAAAATAAGGTCCTTAAATCTGTGACAGTATGGCTTTAATGTCTCTCTTGTATTATGTATGTGGATATCATGTTAATACAAATGGAAACAAAATACGATGTATTAGACACTTAAGACACGAATCCACGGACGTCTGAAGTAATGCAGTACCCAACGACACACTCAGAACATTTCTATTTATGTTTAAATGTATGGCATCGGTCATCGATCATCTATCATATAGTTAAGGACCCACAGCAATCGAAAAGGTTGGGCCATTTCGTCAATTTACCGAGACCACACACATAATAAGAGTGAAAAAAAAAATGCTACCACAATTCCCTCGGCTTTTCATTTAGATTAGCAGCTAGTAAGGGGTAGTTTGTATGCACCAACCAACATACAGGATTGTATGTACCACAACCTTTGTTACCTCAGTTGTGGAGCACTGGCCATGGTTGCAAACAGAAATAAACCACTGATCAAAACAACGCTTGTCAATAAGCAAATAGTTATTTGCGCTTTCGGCAATGAAATTAATCCATAGTTAGGTAGGTAACTAGTTTCGCGTGCGCGTACATCATTGGGGTTTCGAACACGCTTTGATCCATAAACATACATTTAAATACACATATTTTATATTTTTTTTATTTTTATTTTTATTTTATTTTTTTGGTTTGTTTAACGACGCACTCAACACATTTTAATTACGGTTATATCGGCGTCGGACATATGGTTATGTCGAGAAAAAACCCCAGTGGTCAGCTGACGGGGATCGATCCTAGACCGACCGCGCATCAGGCGGGCACTCTACCACTGGGTCATGCTGCCCGCCATATATATTTTATATATTGCCAAAAAGAAAGGATACACAAAAGGTACATATACATGACTTAACTTAAAATTCGAACAATAAATTGATAATATGTAACATACAAAATACCTTCCAACTAAGAGTTATGACTGTGGCATTGTCAGACAGTTATTAATAAGATAGGATTATTTCCTTACGTCAACAGTTAAATAGCAGTATTTGGCCAGAGTTATTAGAATGTGTGTGTGTGTGTGTGTGTGTGTGTGTGTGTGTGTGTGTGTGTGTGTGTGAATATCCAGCATATATTATTGTATCGAAATGACGTGTATAGGTTAGAGAATATATATACCAATGAGTTTGAAAGAAAGTCGTGAAGCAACAGTTATGGTGGCCACTCTTCTTGAGTTGTTCTGTTGTTTTGAGATTTGTTTTATATTTGTTTCTGTTTCACGGAAAAGGAATATTAACACATTTGTTACTCAACGAAACATCTACGTATTTTAAAACTACACCTATTTTGAAAATGAGTCTAGAATGAGAGAGCAAACATGATGACTCTTCTCCTATCAAAAAAAAGCAGCAAGGGATTCGTTTGCAATCCTATACAGTAACGTTTGTTTTGTTTAACTACACAACCAGAGCACATTGATTTATTAATCATCGGGTATTGGATGTCAAACATTTGATAATTTTGACATAGTCTTAGAGAAGAAACTCGCTATATGTTTCCATTAGTAGCAAGAGATTTGTTTTATGATCCATTCCACAGACAGGATACCACATACCACGGCCTTTGATATACCAGTTACAGTGCACTGGCTTGAACGAGAAATAACGCAATGGTCCCACTGACGGGGATCGATCCCAAACCGACTGCGCATCAAGCGAGCGCTTTACCACTGGGTTATGTTCCGCCCCTCCTATACAGCTGTTGGAGGTAATGTTAACATGAATACAATTAATAGTGTTATTCAAATTCGGCCATTTTTATTTAATTTGGGTAAAAGTCAGACTGTCCACACGACTACTAAAATGAGAGTTCGTCCGCCTATGGGTAGACTGTTTATATATGAAGTACATAGTAAAAGACCAGTACAGTCTGCAGTAGTTCGTTCGCGTCAAAAACGAAGCGATGAATAGCAATGTCATTCTATAGCGAATAAAGCTAAATTTCGTAGAAAAAGATATTAATTTTGAAACACTTACCAAATCAATTTTTTTTTAAACATTTATATGTAAATAAAAACCACCACATTATTGACATTAAGTAACATTTTTAATACATGGGTGAAGACAAAATGCTAGAACAGCCAATGTATGCAACTACATGGTCTCTGAAGTAATACATAATGCAGCACACGGAGACTAAAGGTAGAATTACACGTGCTTTAGTTTCGCTGTTCATCAGTTGCCTTTATGCATATAGCAAACATTAAGATTTAAAATGTAAAGAAAAAAAATCAATTTACATTGAATTTAACTACTTCTTTTATTCGATGTGGTATGGGTTTAAAACTAAATACATGTTTTATATGAATTGTAACTTTATTCCCTCTTGTCGCAAATGGACTATAGCAACTTTACGCACGTTTTCATCTTTTAATTTTAAAATCTCGTGAAAAAAGTATCCATGAAAAAAACTCCACCTATTCAACTTTAAAAAATATAGTGTCTACCTTCCCTATGTGTTGAGACGTTTTCGGACACTAATAGGTTTAGCGTACATCTGGTATGATCGGCCTTTCAAAAGAAATACGATTTAGGTCACAATCGTGGGCTTAACATTATAATTTCGCGAAACTAAGTCGATCGCAAATATATGCATATTCGATTCTATTACAACTGTTGTATTTGTCTATCTTAAAGGATCTGCCAGCAACATTTCATCACGCTTGGAATGCGTTCTGCAGATTTACTTCCTACAACTCCTTTTGTTCTGACGTCATTTTTTGTAGGTAGAACCTCATGTAGCTATGTGATGATAACGATCGGGTGAGATGTCAAGGGACCTTGAATCGGCCCTCCACCCTTCTTTATTGCGCATATTATAATCCGCTTATACCCACCACGCCATGGGTGGTATGTTATTGTCCATGACAGGTGCCGTTCTGCACGTGTGTAGATTTAATATTTTTTTATTTTTTTATCAAAAAGAACAACCAAATCGATGCTTGTTGCATGTCTATTCGAGACAACTCCTTGTAATGTTTATGTTACACGGTTGTATCCAACATATCTAGGATATCAATGTATACCTCAAAGTTAAACCCAAACCTTAAATCCAAATTAATACAAATTGTAGAGACTGTTAAAGATGACGCATAGACGTAAACCAGAATCACCGTAAATAACAGTGAAAATGTTTCTAAGAATAATTAGACCACATTGATTAACTGGTCATTGGCTACTGGATGACAAATATTAGACAATTCTGACACAAATCTTCAGAGGAAGCCTGCTATAGCCATATTTTCATTAGCACAGGCAGCAGTGTCGGCTATGTGAACGATAATGAAGAAAACGCGAACACCAGCTGCACTATGGAAATACATTCTACAAGTGTAGTTCTTGTCTTTTGTTTGCTATTTTAAAAAGTTTTCTTAAAATGTATTTAAAGTTATTTGCATACCAAATAAAGGTTTAAACGTTTATTTGAAAAAGAAAAAGAACATCATTTATGTTATGGTTAGGTTATGCATAATGTATGGGACAATCAGGTATTTATTGCAGAAATCCAGTTACTGAACGTTTTACGTCAATAATCCGGGTTTGTTTTTGGGTTTTATTTATTTGAAAGGTAAAATGTGGCCGTTTTGGTGCACACCAAAAAACAAAAAACCGACGACGACACCGACAACACTATTTGCTACTTTTGCCCATAAACTTGAACAAAACGTTGTTTTTTGGTGTGTTTTTTTGTTTGTTTTGTTTTTTGTTTTGTTTTTTGTCCTATATGTACCCAAATTAATTGTGTTCATGAAACGGTTATAAAACACGGTAGTCCAGTGTACATATCGAGACGAGTATTAGCTAGACGGTGTTGATTGGGATTGACTATTTCACATTTAAATATGGCTTGTGGTGCCCTGTTTTCAGCAGGACTACTTTCTGACACAGACTCGTATAATAAATATCATACTTGGTTCAGGGAACACGATACCCGATGGCGCCACATGGACTACAGTTATTGGAAAAACGACATCTCTTATATGCACTTCTCCACATATAAGTACACTTCACATTTAGGTAGATGTCATCAAATTTTAGATTCTGTGACGACAACAGTTGCTCATGGAAACCATTCACAATGACGTCAAATCTTCTCTCTCCATATATATTCTGTTATCTCGCGCATGTCAAACGCGCTCCAAGTTAACATAAAGATCTGTTTTAAATCTCGGCAACTGACGATTTTCTGTCCGAAACCTGCCATGTTGACGATAACCGTGGTCGAATGTTGTCACAATAAATCTTCTTTGATCCTAAGAGAAACAGAATCCTTAAGGTCGTTGACAGACACCTGTGACTAATATTTGTTGAATGTCAACAACAGACTGACCATTCCAGTTGATACGGACAGCCGCGGATGACAGTTGTAAAAGACATACAGCTATTTCTGAGTTTGCAATGCTCTTTCGGCATAGCATCCATGTTGTAAAAGCAAAAAATTAAATAACATAGCGATGACACTGGTAATCGTGGGTCACTGTTTTAAGGCATGAAGATTATTTCGAATTTGTATTGCTGCTTCAGAATAGTATCCATATTGCTACAGAACCGAATGCTGGAAGGAATTGCATTTGGTCGTGGAGGGGAAACAATGAATTGACACTGATGATCTTGGATCACATATCGCAGACTTGCCGACATTTCTGAAATGGCAATGTTTTTATCTGCATGGCTTCCATTTTGTTACCAAATAAACATTTTGCTGGCAGGAATATTTTGAAAGCAATATCATTCCAATGTTTAAAGGATAAGGTTGAATTGATGTCGACAGTCGCAGTAGTAATATTTAAGATATGATTGCATGTTCTTGCTTGCCGCTATTATAATATATATGATACAGTATACGACGTTCAAGTCCGTAATCAGTGTTGGGGAAGGGAAAATTTGGCCAGTTTACTTGTGTAAAAAATAAAAACGAAAACGATTTATTTTGCTTCAGAATTATTCCTTTTGTCTTTTTTTACTTTCTAATTGTTTTAGAGTGGTACGACACTGTGCTTTGTTCGATGAAACTATCGTGGTAAATAGCTACCATCTTCTACCGTAACTTATTTCTACGATCGCCAGCCTGTTCCATTACGCGGCGTAGTTTACGGTCGTCGTAAACTATGGTGTAATTTATAAGTGGTATGAAACAGTCGGAATCCACTGACGTAGATGACAAATGAAAGTTAGATGATGATTTATTGATGTCCTAAGGATGGTTCCAACACATTTGTGTTAAATATGGTATAATCTTACGTTAACTGTAAGCGCCCGTACGACGATTAAAAATATTACCTTTTTATGACACTCAGCTTTCGTTTGAACTTCACGCAAAAGTATGGGAAATAATTATCATGTCTTGAATGATTGAATGAATACATGAATATCTGAATGAATGAATGAATGAATGAAAGAACGAACGAACGAACGGACGAACGGACGAACGAAACATATATCGGCTATTGGGCGTCACACAATGGTAAATATAAAAATTAATCGATGACTGATATCAGTACAAAACTATTCTAAAACTAAGTTAAGCAGTATAAACAAATCTGCAAAAGTATGAATATCACAGGTAAGTATACTAAAATTTTGGGTAAAGATCAACATCTCTTAAAAACTTCAAGATACGTTCAGGGTGGAATCGAAACGATTCAATCACATTTTATCTGTCAAATATATTTTCCCTCGTCAGTCCAAGATGATTACACTCCATCAAAATGTGAGGTGGGGATCGTTCTTCAAAATAAAGGAACAAGTATGTATGGCCGATGCGATCAATGGTTGTATTTGTCTGTCTTAAAAATATATTGTCACATACCACTGACCTATTAAAGGGCCTAACAAAGTATTACCTAAAATATATAAATTTGAGTTGTCCCTAAATGTACTTTATTCAACCATCTACGTAGCCACCATACTCCACTTATTAATGACATTTCGTGAAAATAATAGAATTATGCCAGTGGTCTATAATTCAAAACATAATATTGTCAACAGGGTTGACATGGATTTCACTCTATCGTGGTGATGCGGTAGCTAGATTTGGTTTCCAAATATTAATGTAATTTTCATTTATTATCTATTTTTAGAGAAATAAGGTTTTCAAATATGTTATAGTATGCCTTAAAAAATGCGACACTGTCTGTATGAGGACTGCCACTCCCAGGGATTGCATGAAACAATGAAGCTCGTTCGCGATAAGATATATTAAGTTAATATCAATATCAATACCCAGTGTCAGTGTGATTGGGCACCCAATATTATACAATATCTTTATTAGTAATAGATAAAAAGACACTTTCGTATCAAAGTAACATTTTGTAAAGCTTGAGACACGAAAACAAGTCCGATTTTTTTATTATTTTTTTTTGGATTCCACAGAATCCTTAATTGGTTCTAGGGCTTCAATGATTCCGCAGTAAAAATATAACAATCTCATAGAAAGTATTTCATCCGATGGAAAAAACTGTAGCACACGCCAAAGAATGCCCATGCCGTGATCCTTCAGTATAAATAGTAATGTAATAACGGTACCTCTCTTTAATTTTCATGAAGTGATGTTTAACCTTTCAGATCAGATACAAGTTTCGGTGGTTTGATACGCCAGGGTAGCAATATGAAATATGAAGGTGTTTCCATAGCGTGCCAGCCGTAAAAGTCACGGTAATAAGTCACTACAATTAACATTAGGCGCCATCCCTTCTTGACACGGCTCCTTGGTGATAGCAATTAATATAACAGATAACTTTGTAATGACTCCAAAATAGCCATCTGGTGGTTGACAACTTTCCCTCTAATGATTCATAATAAACAGTTTATATATATAGTGGACCCATTGCCTCTTGTTTGATTTTTATTTTATTTTATTTTTTGTTTTGTTTTTTGTGTTTTTGCCGCCCCAAGCAGTGCCTCACAACTGATACATCAAAGTACATATGTTTTATGAATATGAACCCAGGATATCTGGCCATCAGTACCACCTTGGAAGCCGAATGCTCGTAGTGATTTTTGGCAAGGTTTAACCCCTTAGTGATGATAATTTTATAACACCCAGCCTCAGCAGTGCACTGGTTAAGCCACTGGACTTAAGGCTGGTAGATAGTGGGTTGGCACATTGGTACCGGCTCACACCCTGAGCAAGTATAACGACTCATTGGATAACTGTAAGGCCATAACCTCTAAAACATAACCACTAATCCGCTGTTCTGGACAAACAGTCCACACAGCTGATGCGTGTGCCCAGGACAGCGTGTTTCAACCTTAATTAAATACAAGCGCGAAAATCAGTATAAAAACCAAACACCTTTATAACACCATTACAGCACTCGCAGTCTACTAAATGTAACATCCTGTTTTGTCATACTACACCCCCATCCCCATTTATACAACGATACCACTAGAGCACATTGATTTATTAATCATCGGCTAGTGGATGTCAAAAATTTGGTAATTTGTTCTTAGAAAGTACCCTCTAAATTGTTCTATTAGTAGCAATGGATCTTTTATACAGCGTCCCACAGACAGGATAGTACATGCCACGACCTGTGATATACCAGTCGTATTAAATAAAACGAGAATTATACAACAGATATATTTTAATGGAGTTGCTAACAGGATGATTATACAAATTTGAACGACAAAATCGTTACGATGGTAACCAAGAGACCCATGAGCTTAATCGGTCATCTGAGTAAATTATTGACACAACTTACCAGACTCACAAAATGCTTAATACACATTTTCCTGCTGGGTTAGAATGATTAAATTGTTCATTTTGTTTCGCCATGGGCTAAGGATGTTTCCCATCACACTAAATTGGAAATAGTTGAGTAGTTGTCAAGAAATTACACTTTAAATGTATTTCTCTATACAGCGTTAGTAAAATTCATCCTTCCCCAAGACATAAACGCTGATCCAACATTAAAGGGACATTCCTGAGTTTGCTGCAATATTTTAAGATGTTATCGACTAATAATATATTTCTACGATTAAACTTATATATTAAATATATTTTCTTGTTTAGAATATTAGTGGCTGTATATTAAACATGTTTCTGGTCGTTCTAATATTTGTATTAAGTTAGTTTTCATTTTATTTTCTAAAACATATTTTTTTCGTACGTATGAAATTATTTAAAGACAAAATCCAGTATGGGCTTCTTAAAAATATTAAGACGACGAGAAACATGTTAGATATACAGACATAGATATTCTAAACAAGAAAATATATTTAATATGTAAGTTTAATCGTAGAAATATTTTATTAGTGGGAAACATCTTACAATGCAGCAAACTGGTAATGTGCCTTTAATGAAACTTAGAACGTTGACAAAAGAAAACAAGATTTTAAATTTTTCTTTATTTTTAGCCTGGGGGTTCAGAATGACCAAATTCATGATTTATTTGTCCGTGGGTCAAAGAAGACATCCACCAATGGTAGTTGGACATGGCCTAGTAGTTGTGAAGAAATTACAGTTAAAATGCACTTCTCTATATTACAATAAAAAAAACTTCATCCCCACTCCGGAGGTAAATGGGGTGGTGAGGTATGAAATTTACAAAGTTGATAAACTATCTGTTCACCTTCACGTATGTGAAGATTAATTGTATGTTATTTATGGAAGAAGTAAAGAACCAACATTTGAAGGTGGATTTATAATTATCTGGGACCTTTAAAAAATATGTAGCCCCCATGTACCTCAGGAAATCAATGGTGGCCACCGACGGCTCTACTGAAAATCTAAAATCGTCATATGTCATCGATTCACGAATAAAGTGTCTATTCCCATTACACAGAGGGTACCAAGAATCTCCTGGTGTGTTTTTGTTGTGTGTGTGGGGGGTTTTCTTCTTATTTTTTATTTTTTTTGTAATTTGAAGGCATCTAGACATTGCATTCCAAGATGGCCGTTGTTCACCACATTGATATTTAGAAAAGAAGTGGGTTTTTTACTGAAAGGTGAATTCACAGTCTATTGGTGAGGTTATTTTTGCAATTTGAGATCATTCTGATCTTCAATCCCAGGTTGGCCGTTGTTCATGATATTTAAAATGAGAACATGCTGGAGTCCTTGAACTAACTGAGATAGAATAATAAATGAGGTCTCTATTTTGAAATGAAAAGGACATACACGATCGTGTTATGTGTCGTTGTTTTATAATCTGATGCCATTTTAACCTTAAAGTCTAATATGGAAGGCGTGGAAACTTTACTGAAACAATATATTTCACAATAATTATATGTCCACTGAAACTGTAAATTCAATCATCAAAAGTCAATACTGTACGATAGGTCATCTCACAAAACTAAACAGATCAGATACTGATATTGAATTGTCAACCATCCGTGGAGTCCTTGAACTAACTGAGATAGAATAATAAATTAGGTCTCTATTTCACTCATCGGAGTGCTAGGAAGGTTTAGTTAACGGTGTGACATTTATATTATTATTATTATTATTATTATTATTATTATTATCATATTATTATTGTTGTTATGTAATTTTAGATATATTTGTGTGTGTATGTGTGTGTGTGTGTGTGTGTGTGTGTGTTTTGGGTAATGGATAATTTTCCACTGGATAGTCAGCAAGGCTGGGCACATGCTAAAGCATCATCACGCGATGCATGTGTACGATTCGATTTCTGGCTAATATTGTGCCCGTGAATATATGATTATGAGCCGTTGTACATACTGTAAAGTTAATGAATGAATGTTTAATGACACTCCCAGGGCATGTGTATTTGAAAATTGGGGGACACTGTTAGTGCAGTGGCATTGGAATGAAATATAATGGCCTATGGTTTGACTTTCAGGTGTTTAAAGCTGGAGAAAATGACAGCCTGTTCTCTCTAGAATTACTTTAATTTCAGGTGTTCAAATACAACATTTTCAACCTTCTGGGTAAAATAATAGGCAAACGTTAACCGGATGCTTTGGCCTGCAAACATTCCAGATCTCAACCCGCCTGAGAACCAAAGCTAACCACCCTCCTCCTTCCAATCGAGTTAGCTATTGAGCTAACTTCGGCAGGAGTGGGCTGTTATACATCAGGTCTTCTCTGATGCAGGTCTGCCATGTTTCACTCGTAAACGACAGTTTTCTTGACTCTTAGTAATGTTTTGATTTTAAAAATTAAGGAGTATAGTGTTAAGGATGCTAACTCTCTCCAACTAATGAAATGACTTAATTGAAATTCCTTACTCTCGTTCTTTGATATTTGAATTAAATACCTTTCACGAATGGCGCCATTTGATTGAATAGTCTCTGCTCGATATGCGTTTCAAAAAGGTGGTCCTTAACATATTTGAAATGAATGTTACAACTCGTCTACTTTCAATCGTACATCACTCGCTTGCATTTGTTGTCTACGACTGAAAACATTTGTAATCTACCCGGTCTATCAAAGCAGCTCGTTAAGTATTCTCTATGACTTTATGTAAACGTTCCATTATTTAGTGTATTGTTACTAAGCCAATACAAATATCTTCTCTACTTCTAAAAACGCAATAATCGAAGTGTCTTCATATATGCAAAGGTCAATAGATGGTTTATCTAACTGGGAAAATGTCACTAATGTTGGCCTGCTCTTTGTCCCTGGTGAGGGGATGAAAGTGTGCTATAACAGATATATAGAGAATTGCATCTAAACTGTAATTTCTTCAAATTCTTCCCGAAAAGTACTCGATCAATTCTACATTCTGTTGGGAATTTTCGTGACACGTCGAATTGTAAATTTGATCATTCCAGTTCCAAGTGAATGCTAAGCTTAATAGTCTTCGTATATGTAATGGTCAATAGATGGTTTATCTAATTTGTGAATGCAGTTAAAGCTGAGTGTCACATTTGTCCTTGGGGAGAGGGTGAAGTTGACTATAGTTATATAGCGAAATGCACATTTTCCGATCTATTAGTCCCATTTTCAAATATTTTTCTCACGGAGAAACAAAATTGTGAATTTATTCATTGTAATCGCCATCACCATCTGCGGCCCGAGGGACAGGACCAAATAGGGAAAAAGACTAAGCTAGTTTTAAAGAAGAAGACGTGGTCATGAATATCCCAAATCCTCTCATCCAAACTAATGAAATGGAAACACATTTGACTGGTGTATCACATATACTTTCGCAAAAGACAGAGTTAACCACACACAAAACACAATATTAAGGCCATCAGCATCTCGAAAACAGTTAATTTGACCATTCTCGTTACTTGTTTCCACGGTAACAGAGAACAAATGTCCTCTATACCAAAGTCTCTGCTAGACAACTAGTTTGTTAAGTATACAACAAATGTTCAAGATATCTTGAAACGTTTTGAAGTAGTACACCGGAAATAGTGATTTTTCTCATTCTCGCTATTTGTTTCCCTCATAGCAAAAAGATCAAAAATTTAAAGTCTCCCATAGACCACTAGATGAACATGTGTACAATTTTCCGTGAGCGTTTCTTTTTGTAGTAGTTTTCCAGAAACACAATCGGATGGACGGACGGA